>CM068584.1:3741187-3963687 GCA_035048485.1 Pteria penguin
AAGTATTGACGCAGAGATTATTGTGATGTGATGGCGTACCTTTGTATTGTGCCCATGATATCATTGGCTCCATTATAAAGAGACAGAATCTTGACTAACTCATAATTTGTTCTTAAAGGAAACTCCTGGCCTGTTAGATTCAGCAAGTATTTCCATTTCCTGTATTTCAATAGTTGTCTCATACAAATCAAATCGGCCTCCAAAACACTAAACTCCCCCCACTTAACTGCAAGTCGTTTGTTTGCCAATTCTATATTCTTAAAGCAGTTTGCAATATTGTAAACAATGCCAAATATTCTTGAATCTGCATTTTTATCCACATGTATACAGTAATAATTCTGTGGACGGTAAATGGCCCGTAACAACATCTCAAACTGCTCCACATTTTTGTAGATAACAATACTGTAAGCTAAAGGGAACTGATTTTCCGATTCCGTCAGGGAATGCAGAATGAAACCGGAAGTACGTTTGTAACGCGAGCAAAATGGTTTTGATAAATTGTAGAATGTCATAGTTTTGTTTATCATTTGTGATGTAAGTTCTCTCGCTCTATCTATCTCTGTTGTATTTTTATCAAAAATCAAATTACAATGGATATCATTGACCCGGAACACTCTGTCCAGTGCTTTGGGTATTTTATTTCTGTAAAAGCGTCCAACTTTAACGTTTGTATAGCTATACAACGGGAACTGACTGGCATTGTAAGCTATGACTTGATTTCTCTTGCGTTTACGGTTAGTTTTATTTTTCTGTGACATATATCTATTTTGAGGAATGTTCGTTTGATCTCTTATAATTGATGTCAAGGTGGTAGTCACTTCCGGTACATTAGAAACATTCGGCACAACAGATACATTGTACTGCAGTTTGATGATCGCTGGAGGTCGGGATAATTCTGTGTATATTCTCCGTCCACGTTCAAATAAAGCGTCAAATCTGACTACATTCCATATCATTAATCCAATGGAAATTCCACAAAATAGTAAAAGTTTCCTAAATGGAACATACATTTTCAAGATTTGACGGTAAAATTCTAACTGCAGTCTTGATATACCGTGTAAATTACATACTGGATACACTTCTCTAGACTATATCTTTATCATATGATAGACAAACCCATGTCCTTTGTATTAATAAGAAACTGTTCAATATGCATTGTGTTTTAATGTCCAATACACAATGTGTTACGATATCACATATCTTTATCATATGATAGACAAACCCATGTCCTTTGTATTAATAAGAAACTGTTCAATATGCATTGTTTTTTAATGTCCAATACACAATGTGTTACGATATCATATCCATGTATTCATTTTGAGGGTTTGACTTAAGTGTTATTATACCCTTTTTCCTGATGTTATGTGGCTGTGAAACTTTCTACACAGTGTTTGTTCACATTTATGTATAAATACAGTGCTGAATTATATTTGTTTCGTCTGTATGTAAGGGCATTCACGGCGGGTGTGGCTAGCCAAACAGGAGACGCTCACTCCTCCCGGGCACCTGGTCTCACCCCTGAATTTCAGGGGTCCGTGAATGTCCACTGTGGTACATTGTTGTTAGTGCCATAGTCATGTGACACCAGTTACTTTCGTATTTTACATTGTAATGTAAATTGTATCATTGAATTATCATTTTATACAGCATTAAATTGTGTGATTGGTAAAATGTGGAACGAAAATCCATCACTGCTTCAGAGGGGTCAGTCATATAGGTAAAATCCATCACCTCTTCAGAGGGGTCAGTCATATAGGTAAAATCCATCACTGCTTCAGATTGGTCAGTTATACAGCTAAAATCCATCACTGCTTCAGATTGGTCAGTTATATGGCTAAAATCCATCACTGCTTCAGATGGGTCAGTTATACAGGTAAAAATCCATATCTGATTCAGATGGGTCAGTAATATAGGTAAAATCCATCACTGCTTTAGATGGGTCACTTATATAGGTAAAATCCATCACTGCTTCAGAGGGGCCAGTTATATGGCTAAAATCCATCACTGCTTCAGATGGGTCAGTTTTACAGGTAAAAACCCATATCTGATTCAGATGGGTCAGTAATATAGGTAAAATCCATCACTGCTTTAGATGGGTCACTTATATAGGTAAAATCCATCACTGCTTCAGAGGGGTCAGTTATATAGGTAAAATCCATCACTGCTTTAGATGGGTCACTTATATAGGTAAAAATCCATCACTGCATCAGATCGGTCAGTTATATAGGTAAAATCCATCACTGCTTCAGTTGGGTCAGTCATATAGGTAAAATCCATCATTGCTTCAGATGGGTCAGTCATAAAGGTAAAATCCATCACTGCTTCAGATTGGTCAGTTATATAGGTAAAATCCATCACCTCTTCAGATGGGTCAGTTATATAGGTAAAATTCATCATTGCTTCAGATGGGTCAGTTATATTGCTAAAATCCATCACCTCTTTAGATGGGTCAGTTATATAGGTAAAATTCATCATTGCTTCAGATGGGTCAGTTATATAGGTAAAATCCATCACAGCTGCAGATGGGTCAGTTATATAGCTAAAATCCATCACCTCTTCAGATGGGTCAGTTATATAGGTAAAATTCATCATTGCTTCAGATGGGTCAGTTACATAGGTAAAATCCACCACTGCTTCAGATTGGTCAGTTATATAATTTAGGTAAAATCCATCACTGCTTCAGATGGGTCAGTTATATTGGTAAAATCTATCACTGCTCCAGATGGGTCAGTTATATAGGTAAAATCCATCACTGCTTCAGTTGGGTCAGTCATATAGGTAAAATCCATCATTGCTTCAGATGGGTCAGTCATAAAGGTAAAATCCATCACTGCTTCAGATTGGTCAGTTATATAGGTAAAATCCATCACCTCTTCAGATGGGTCAGTTATATAGGTAAAATTCATCATTGCTTCAGATGGGTCAGTTATATTGCTAAAATCCATCACCTCTTTAGATGGGTCAGTTATATAGGTAAAATTCATCATTGCTTCAGATGGGTCAGTTATATAGGTAAAATCCATCACAGCTGCAGATGGGCCAGTTATATGGCTAAAATCCATCACTGCTTCAGATGGGTCAGTTTTACAGGTAAAAACCCATATCTGATTCAGATGGGTCAGTAATATAGGTAAAATCCATCACTGCTTTAGATGGGTCACTTATATAGGTAAAATCCATCACTGCTTCAGAGGGGTCAGTTATATAGGTAAAATCCATCACTGCTTTAGATGGGTCACTTATATAGGTAAAAATCCATCACTGCATCAGATCGGTCAGTTATATAGGTAAAATCCATCACTGCTTCAGTTGGGTCAGTCATATAGGTAAAATCCATCATTGCTTCAGATGGGTCAGTCATAAAGGTAAAATCCATCACTGCTTCAGATTGGTCAGTTATATAGGTAAAATCCATCACCTCTTCAGATGGGTCAGTTATATAGGTAAAATTCATCATTGCTTCAGATGGGTCAGTTATATTGCTAAAATCCATCACCTCTTTAGATGGGTCAGTTATATAGGTAAAATTCATCATTGCTTCAGATGGGTCAGTTATATAGGTAAAATCCATCACAGCTGCAGATGGGTCAGTTATATAGCTAAAATCCATCACCTCTTCAGATGGGTCAGTTATATAGATAAAATTCATCATTGCTTCAGATGGGTCAGTTACATAGGTAAAATCCACCACTGCTTCAGATTGGTCAGTTATATAATTTAGGTAAAATCCATCACTGCTTCAGATGGGTCAGTTATATTGGTAAAATCTATCACTGCTCCAGATGGGTCAGTTATATAGGTAGAATCCATTACTACTTCAGATTGGTCAGAAATATAGGTAAAATCCATCACTGCATCAGATTGGTCAGTTATACGGGTAAAAATCCATATCTGCTTCAGATGGGTCAGTAATATAGGCAAAATCCATCACTGCTTCAGATGGGTCAGTAATATAGGTAAAATCCATCACTGCATCAGGTTGGTCAGTTATATAAGAAAAATCCATCACTGCTTCAGATTGGTCACTTATATAGGTAATACTTTTACTATTTAAGGAATCCAAATTTGCTAATTGTTTGATTTTTGTTGCTGTTCAGAATACCTTAACAACTGACCTGTCCATTCCCTACCTTACATACCATCTCTGCAATCTACACATATTGGCTTCAACCTACACATATTGGCTTCAACCTACACATATTGGCCTCAACCTACACATATTGGCCTCAACTTACACGTCTTCGCCTCGACATCGCATCAGAAGACGGCTCGGCGGCTAATCTGGCTGGGAATAGAGTTTTATTGGTTGTGGAAGGAGAAGCTGACTGTATCAATATCTTTGTCCTCGACAACTGCCACATCCTACTATCAAATTCATGTACCATTTACGACAATGAGACCCACTCACCCATCACCTAATAACCTCGTGCGTCAGGTAAATATTGATAATTTGAGTACTTTTGAAGTCAAAGTCCTGAAAAAATATCTTCAGTAATCATCATTTATGAAAGAAATACATCTCTAAAAGATGAGGAATTTAAAACAAAATATGTCTCCTACGGAGTTATCGTCCATGGATATCAATAGTTTTATTTTATTGTATATTTGTCACTGTACTAGTTTAAATTTAAACATATTTATTGCTCAAAACAGCATAGGATTGGCGACAAGTTTTACCAACTTAGATAACGCCTCTCCTAGAACATACATACAATTATAATGTTATATATACGTCGAATAAACATAAATAAATATACATATACATACATACATACATACACATATACACGTACATATGCACATAGATATGTACAAAAATACATACACACATACATACATGCATGCATACATACACACAAACATATAAACACATACATATATACACACACATACAGAACAGAACAGAACTTTATTTACTCTCGAGGTCGCATGACATATCGAGGACATTTTTGTTACAAAGTAATAGCATGCTTAACAGGATGTTTTAAAAGAATATAATTTCACAAAGATCTATGTTAGCATAAAACAAATATTCTAAACGTAAGTTGCCATAGCAATATTAAAAAGCATATATATCAAATAGTAATATGTTCATTGTTTTAAGGAATGTATGAACATATTACACATACATATACATACATACATATATACATACTTACACCTATACATACATATACAAACATTTACATACATATGATATTCATATACATACATACACATACATATATATGCATAGGCAAGTACACAAGTCTATATAATTAATTGATTGTTTAAGAGAAATGCTTCATGAGGATATGTAAATATTTACATAGTTTTGAAAATACTTCTAGGTTATTTGAACAGAAAAGTTGTTGAAATTTTATAATGTTTGGACGAATGTAGTAATAAGGTTCAAGATATGTTTATCGTTGAGAAGAAAAGTAATTGCATTCAAATAAATAATGATATTCATCACCCAATACATCTTTATCACAAAGTGAACATTTCCTATCAGATCGTTCAATAGACATCCATCTGCCACTTTCTATACGTAATCTGTGGTTGGCGCCACATGAGCATGCACTACTAGTTGTAAGATTTACTCTAAAAAGGTCACCATTTAGAGTGCTGCAACCATGACGCAGCCCGGTAACACAATGTATTCATTGATTGTTAGGGGGCGAGCCCGTACATGTGTTTGACGGCCCCCACTTTTGTATTGATTTGAAGATGAGTTATTTCTTGTTAAATATGAACTTGATATTTCATAATTATTGATTGTAAAATTTGTAGATTATCATATCTTATTGTACGCCTCCGCGGCCCAATATTGCCAACAACTTAAAAACATGAATACTAGGAAATTCTTGTACTTTGTCCTTGTACAGACAATCGTTTATCTGATTATTGGTAGAAACCAAAGTGGTTTACTGTGCATGTGCTGCATTAAATTATCGTAGTATATGTTAGTCTAAGCACTACGATAAAACGTGTTGTTTTAGTATGGTGCGGTGTTGTCTGTCGGTAAATACCGAACTGTCAATTTTCTTGTATGTATTGTATTGTATATTATATTTGTATTGTGTTCCTCTACACTGTAGTAACGGTTTATGAGAATAAAATTTGTCTTGTCTTGTAACCTGCAGCTGCGTCTTACATACGGATTAATTCATGTCTAAAATTTCACTTATTACTATACCGAAATAGTTTCTTAATTATTTAGCAAAGAAGAATCAGTGGACATTGATAAAATGTTAATATATTTCAAAGCAAACATGCCATTACATTATTTTACATACATGTATCTTTTTATGCGATAGAGATACAACGAGATTCTTTTCTAATATCCATATAACTACAAATGTACATGTAAATATATTCTTTCTTTGAGAACTGTATATTTCCTCCTGTGTTTGCTGATTTATGTGGAATGTACAAACACATTGCATGTATGTACATGTACATGGATATTTCTCGTGAATTCATGCAGATAACCACCCAGACTGTGATTTTATTTATTCTTTGGGAACTGCATGTTTCCTCGTGTGTTTTGCTGATTTTAAATAAAATATACAAACACACTGTATGCATGTACATGTACAGTTCTCATGAATCCATGCAGGTAACCACCTAGACTATGTGTTTATTTTCTCATGACTCCATGCAAGTAACCACCTAGACTGTGTGTTTATTTACTCATGACTCCATGCAGGTAACCACCTAGACTGTGTGTTTATTTTCTCATGAATCCATGCAGGTAACCACCTAGACTGTGTGTTTATTTTCTCATGAATCCATGCAGATAACCACCTAGACTGTGTGTTTATTTTCTCATGACTCCATGCAGGTAACCACCTAGACTGTGTGTTTATTTTCTCATGACTCCATGCAGGTAACCACCTAGACTGTGTGTTTATTTTCTCATGAATCCATGCAGGTAACCACCTAGACTGTGTGTTTATTTTCTCATGAATCCATGCAGGTAACCACCTAGACTGTGTGTTTATTTTCTTATGACTCCATGCAGGTAACCACCTAGACTGTGTGTTTATTTTCTCATGACTCCATGCAGGTAACCACCTAGACTGTGTGTTTATTTTCTCATGACTCCATGCAGGTAACCACCTAGACTGTGTGTTTATTTTCTCATGACTCCATGCAGGTAACCACCTAGACTGTGTGTTTATTTTCTCATGAATCCATGCAGGTAACCACCTAGACTGTGTGTTTATTTTCTTATGACTCCATGCAGGTAACCACCTAGACTGTGAGTTTATTTTCTCATGAATCCATGCAGGTTACCACCTAGACTGTGTGTTTATTTTCTTGAGCAAAGTCAATAAACATAATTAAAGTTAGGAAGCAACCATTTGATTTTTTAGGAAGCAACCATATGATGTTGATGGGATGGTGAAGACTTTCGCCAGCCAGATTATATTTCAAGCAAATTTCAAAGTTCCAATTTTTTTAGGGGGGGGGGGGGATTTCTATGCACTACAGATTTATAACAATAGGTGTTGTTGCCAGTGAGCATTATTTATGGGATGACATTGTCCTGCGTCTGTCTGTTTGTCAAGTGATCACTCTTACATTGCCGTCTATTACTTTCTGCCGTAATATCATGGATTTATTTAACTAGCACGGCCCTGAAAATCAATCATTATGATTGATTGATTGCTTGATTTTTGTCTAACGTCACACCACGAATATTTCATGTATATGGTGACGGCATCTGCCTGATGCGAAGCATACAAATTTTGACCTTTGCAATGGACCCTCCCGAAGCAGTGAGGGATCTTTAGCGTGCCATGTATACCACGACACGGGGCCTCGGTTTTTACTGTCTCATCCGAAAGACAGAACACCGGCATGACCAGAGCGGGACTCGAACCCCGGCCTCCCGATCAGGAGGCGAGAGCGATACCACTAGGCCACGCCGGCTTTCATCATTATGAAATTCAACATCCAGGGAAGGTTACGTACCAAATCAAACCATCGTCACACTTACAACAGTCGACTCTGGTGGCATCTGTTTAAGTTCCATTCACAGAAAAAGAGGGAGGGGGGTGTTGGCAGTGGCGCCTGTTATCAGTTAAATTAATCATTAAAAAGACTAGTTTCACATTCAATGACCGTTTCACAAAATCATTACTAAAAGCAGATAATGTTGTAGATGTGAAACGCATACCTTAAATATTGTATCGGATTTATAGACAATGCCGTACAACATATGATGAATGGAGTTGAAAGTAGGAGGGGGGGGGGGGGTGCAGGTGTGTGATATGTGTGATAATATGGTTATTGTGTGGGGTGTGTGTAGGTGTGTGTGTTAGTTTTTATTTATTATTATTATCATTATTATTATTATTATAATTATTATTAATATTATTATTATCATTTTGCTAAGGGAAAGGAGGAGGGGGTGGTCTTCCTCCCCCTTTCCCATAAAAATCAAAAGGTTGTTCCCTTATTAAAGTAATTTTAAGGTTTAATGCTTGTTTTCACATCTTTAGCCCCATCCCTTTACTTTTGATACCAAAGTTTAGGAAGATAGAAAAATAAATACAACTTTCATATCCGGGGTAACAACTCGTGCTTAACGATAACACAAGCTGGGATATAGCCATGTCATCTTATACAAGAGCGGTCCTCGCCAAAGTTTGAATCTTGAGTTCACAGAGAAAAAGAGTTCCAAACCATGGTATATACACAAGCGGCCCTCTGCAGGGTAAGAATCTTGCCTTTACACATACATTCTCACTATCATTAAAGGAGTGTTCGAATACTATCGCACTAGTATAGAGATATAGACGAGGTAACCTCTGAGAGGAAACCTTTCTTTATTGTCGTATTCACTTTGTTTAGTTACTGACAATGAGCAAATTCTCAAGAAGAATTAACTGCAGAGGCTTATATGTAAGTTAAATGCGCATATGATGCAGTAAATTTACATCGGTATGCATATTGACATACTGACGTAGGTATATCACAGATCACATTCACAGAAACTTAACGACAGATGTGCTCTTCTTCAGATCAAAGTTAAAATAAAGTTGTGTGTATTGTTCCTCCTGTGGTCTATCGTGCCCGTTGATCGGCTTACCTCTATCCCCTTCCATTATCAGATCTCGTATTGATCAGTGTCATCTTTCTTTTGTTTGTAGGCGGCAAAACTTTCTGACGTTGTCATGCTCGGAGTAACGGCATGCGCTGATATCCCCCACACAGGTAAATTTCTTTTATTTTATTATTCTTATCTATTAATTTCTACTGAATTTTTCTTCGTACCGCTCGTTCCAAAGATCAACATTTTTCTGAGGTTTTTATGGCACACGAGGCAAATACCTTCAGTATATATGCGAAGTAATTTAGACGTAAATAATTAAGCAAACAAATACTCCAGGTAAGGAATAGCGAGTTGCAAATATCAAGTAATACACATTAAAACATGATAACTTCTATGCCGGGAATCGACAATTATTCACAGAATATTTTCAAAATGATATCGTGATTGATTGATTGAGTTTTGTTTAAAGTCACACCACGAGTATTTCACGTATATGGTGACGACATCTGCCTGATGCGGGGCATACACATTTTGACCTTTGCAACGGACCCACCCGAAGCAGTGAGGGATCTTTAAGGTGCCATGCATACCACGACACGGGGCCTCGGTTTTTACTGTCTCATCCGAGAGACAAGACACCGACATGACCAGAGCGGGACTCGAACTCCGGCCTCCCGATCAGGAGTCCAGCGCGATACCACTAGGTCACGCCGGCTTAAAATGACATCGTGAGGCGTCCAGAACTAAATTAATACTACCGTATATTTGGTAACTAGGACTTAGACTTTGATAACACTGGGTCCGGCGCCATGAACCGAGAAAGTACTTAAGTCAATTATTCTATTTTAATTTATTCCATTGTCAAACGTTCACATAAATTGTCATGCAGAATCTTGTAATTCTATTTATTGATACTATAAAATTCAACAAAATCCAAATCCCAGTTATTATTTCATAAGTGAACAGAAGAATTTGAAATTATTTTGACATAAGTTTTTTGTAGTTTATGGCGCTGGACCCTGAAGTCTTTTTAAATCTTATTCCAAATAATTCGTAACTCCTTCATATTTTAACTCTGAATAATTCGTAACACTGATCAATTTTCACATTCAAAATGACGTAGAGGGTCTTATGTCCGACATTTTACTCTGTGTACAATTCACCCTTGCGTTTTGTGGAAGTTTCATTTATATCGGTACGGTTTAAATAAGAAGGACTAGATACGTAATCACTGTATCATTTAAAGGATAGATAAAGCTACTGTTCAAAGGTGGTAAACTCACTTAGGGAAGAATGTCTTACGACTGGGATCGAACCAACGTCATAAGATCAGAAACCATGGGTGATCGATAAATCATACAATCCATAAGTGATCGGCAAGTCATACAACCCAAAGGCGATCGACAAAACATACAATCCATAGGTGATCACCAAATCATACAACTCATAGGTGATCGACAAAACATACAACCATTAGGTGATCGACAACTCATACAAACCATAGGTGATCACCAAATCATACAACCCATAGGTGATCGACAAATCATACAACCCATAGGTGTTCGACAACTCATACAAGCCATAGGTGATCACCAAATCATACAATCCATAGGTGATCGACAAATCATACAACCCATAGGTGATCGACAATTCATACAAATCATAGGTGATCACCAAATCATACAACCCATAGGTGATCGACAAAACATACAAGGGGCAGGCGTGGTGTAGTGGTTAGGCGCTTGGCTTGCGGCGCCGACGATCCGCGTTCGATTCCCGGGTTGCGCCACTATGTTTAAGAGGTTGGTAACCTCCTGCTTCCATGTCGCGATATAACTGAAATATTGTTGAAAGCGACGTAAAACACCAATCAACCAACCAACCAACAAAACATACAACCATTAGGTGATCGACAACTCATACAAACCATAGGTGATCACCAAATCATACAACCCATAGGTGATCGACAAAACATACAACCATTAGGTGATCGACAACTCATACAAACCATAGGTGATCACCAAATCATACAACCCATAGGTGATCGACAAAACATACAACCATTTAGGTGATCGACAAATCATGCAACCTTTCATTAAACTGTTCACTTTTGAGTTTGACGCTATGTATTCCAAAACGTATACGATATGAAAACCGTGCCGTTTGTCAGTATGCCATATTCTAATTCGTCTGTATATAAACCCAATGCTCATTGGATTGTCTACATGCCTAGACATCTGGGATATATGTGTATGTCTTTACAGATTCCTTACGTACATACTCATCGGGGGACACACGCACCTGACGACCGACGAGAGAGAGAAAGAGCAGGCATCTAAGGGAAGCTTAAAGTATTATGTTTTAAATCATCAATACAGTATGAGAATATCACATTTATTTCATGTATAGAGACATGTATCAAGGAAGCAGAATTTTAATATTTAGAGATTGTCCATGTGTTTAGTAGGGCCTGGTGTATTTTATGTTTCGCCGTATTGCAACCCGGAAACAGGACAACAGACTTTATATATCATATATACAAAACTATAATTAAATTTGAACTCTAAGTCAATGTTTGTGAGAACTGATGTTAGGATCGAAGGTAAATCATTTATACCACAACCCAGGCTTCCTAATGTTGTCGCCACATCAAAGTTATGTTACTTATAAATAATAATGATAATAATAATAATGATGATGATGATGATGATGATGATGATGATGATGATGATAAATACACGACAACAATAATAAATATACGAGAATAATGATAAATACACGATTATAATGATGAATAAACAACAAAATTATGAATACATGACTGAAGAGATAAATGCACGACTCTGGTGATAAATTATGATAATCATAATGATGGATACACTTTATTACTGATTATTGCTCTATGATGATAAATTAAGCGACATTATTGATTGATCGATGGAATATGCGACATTATTGATTGATTGATTATGCGACATTACTGAATGAACGATTGATTATGCGACATTATTGTTTGATCGATTAGTTATGCGACATTATTGATTGATCGATTGTGCGACATTATTGATTGAACGATTGATTATGCGACATTATTGATTGATCGATGGATTATTGTTTTCCATTACTCCACATCAATCTGGACAATGTGCTGCACTGAGATCTATAACTTGCAGCGTTCCCACACGAAATATGGGTGATTTTTACGTGTCACGCAACGTCTCATTTGAAAGACAGGGCATCGGTGTGACCACGGCCGAAGTCGAACCCGGGCCACTTGCTTTAAAGTCCAATAAGCCACACTAGTCTTACACATCTGTAATGAGAAATATACGACCTTGATAATAAATAGAAGACAATGATAATAAATACACGACTTTAATAACAATTCTAATTCACTTGGGGTTTTTTTTGACAATTCTGATTGGTCCACACATTAACCACGATATACCGTCCTCAAATGTATTACTACATTGTACCTACTCTTTGTCCACATTGCCTCTGACTCCAACTATCAAAACTCCTGTCTGTAACAACTTCGTTCAGAGCTTTTAACGTCCATCTTAAGTCTCAACTCAAGGACGATTTACTAGTTTTACCATTTACGTGCACAATTGTCGCAATCAAGTTGAACCAATAAAATTGACAACGTACCCGACATGATGAAGTACCACCATGAAACATGCTTTCAAGAATGTTATTTCATCTCGGTCTGTTTCCAACAGTATAATTATGGAATACCTGTCGGAAACAATCAAACACAGTACACGTATCCTCTAAATACACGGCATTAATAACAAATGCACGACAATAATGATAAATGCACGACTTTAATAATTAGTACACGACAATAATGATAAATACCCGACTTCAATAATAAAATTAATACCCAACAATTAAATTGACGACTTCAATAATAAATACACGACAATAATGATAAATACACGACAATAATGATAAATAGACGACTTTAATAAATACACGACAATAATGATAAATACTCGACTTCAATAATAAATACACGACAATTAAATTGACGACTTCAATAATAAATACACGACAATAATGATAAATACACGACTTCAATAATAAATACACGACAATAATAATAAATACACGACAATAATGCTGTAACTGTTAAAACTATTTCCGAACAAGCCAATAAGGCAATTTTTGCATTGAAGGATCTTTTTTCCAAATTAGATTTTAAAATTTCATCAAAGCTGTCTTTATTTAATGAATTAATAGAACCGATTTTAAGGTATGGTTCGGAAGTATGGGGTTGAGATGATGGTGAACCGATTAAGTATAACAAACTGTTGTACAAATTTTGTAAAGAAATATTACAGGTTAGACAAAGTACTCCAAATTATGCTGTTCTTGGATAACTTGGTCAGTTACCGTTTGATGTACATTGCAAAATTCGTTTGCTAAAATATTGGTTTAATATTGTCACGAATGATTCAACTATACTTTATAGAATGTACAAAAGAGAAAAATATAATGTTGACCATAATAATCACACTAATTGCTGGTCATTTACGATAAAATCTTTACTTGATGAGCTTGGATTTTCTGAACTATGGCATTCTAATTTAGTAGATTTTAGACAATTTTATGCTGTTAAGCAAAGATTAATTAAATGTTTTATTCAGAATTGGAAAAGCAAAATTAATACAATGTCTCGTTTAAATTTTTATGCTACTATTAAACAAAATTAGGAGTTTGAACCTTATTTAGACAATATTGATAATGTCAGGCATAGATGTTTTTTTGACTAGAATACGTTGTTCTGCTTACAATTTAGAAATAGAATCGGGTAGACGTCAGAAAATTGTAAGAGAAAATAGAAAATGTAAACATTGCTCACTTAGAAAATGTAAACTTAGAAAATGTAAACATTGCTCACTTAATATCATTGAAAACGAATGTCACTTTATTTTAGCATGTCCTTTATATAGAAATTTACGTAGTAAGTTTTTGCCAAAATTCTGTCACTCATGGTCTAATATTAAAAAAAAATGTGAAATTATTTTGAAGTCAAAAGCGTAAACATTATATTAATCTATCCAATTATATATTTTCGGCTATGAAATTAAAAGATGAATTAATATGAATATTGTTATGAATATGTATTGAATTGCTATATAAAAACTTGTTATTTTGATAATTTAATTTATTTACTGGTATATATTTATATTATGAAACTTTACAACATGTAATGTTACTTCTCATGCATGTAAATGAATGTATATATGTGCTATGCTATAAGCATGTATGTGCTTTTGAGCTCAATAAACTATAACTATCAATAATGATAAATTGACGACTTCAATGATAAATACACGATAATAATGATAAATAAACGACTTCAATGATAAATACACGACAATAATGATAAATAGACGACTTCAATGATAAATACACGACAATAATGATAAATACACGACTTCAATAATAAATACACGACAATTAAATAGACGACTTCAACAATAAATACACGACAATAATGATAAATAGACGACTTCAATAATAAGTACATGACAATGATGATAAATACACGACAATAATGATAAACAAACGACTATTTTAATACCGTTACTCGGTCCTAAATACATTTGAGTTAATGAAGAATGATATGAAGAAATCTTGACTCACTCTGTTACTGTTACATCTAAGCAGTAATTCTCCGTATTTCATCTCGTCAAGTTTTACAGATTTACTGTTCTACATTTACACATCCTGTTCTGTTGTAGATGAGACTTGACCGGTGCAGCTTCAAAAGTTATTCCCTTGTAATCCTATGTGGGCTATTGGTGTTGTTGTGCTACCACGTGACCTTGAGGACATGGACAGGTTAGTTATCCCTTGTAATCCTATGTGGGCTATTGGTGTTGTTGTGTTACCACATGACCTTGAGGACATGGACAGGTTAGTTATCCCTTGTAATCCTATGTGGGCTATTGGTGTTGTTGTGTTACCACATGACCTTGAGGACATGGACAGGTTAGTTATCCCTTGTAATCCTATGTGGGCTATTGGCGTTGTTGTGTTACCACATGACCTTGAGGTCATGGACAGGTCAGTTATCCCTTGTAATCCTATGTGGGCTATTGGTGTTGTTGTGTTACCACATGACCTTGAGGACATGGACAGGTTGGTTATCCCTTGTAATCCTATGTGGGCTATTGGTGTTGTTGTGTTACCACATGACCTTGAGGACATGGACAGGTTAGTTATCCCTTGTAATCCTATGTGGGCTATTGGTGTTGTTGTGTTACCACATGACCTTGAGGACATGGACAGGTTAGTTATCACTTGTAATCCTATGTGGGCTATTGGTATTATTGTGCTACCACATGACCTTGAGGACATGGACAGGTTAGTTATCCCTTGTAATCCTATTTTTGTTGTGCTTCCACATGACCTTGAGGACATGGACAGGTTAATTATCACTTGTAATCCTATGTGGGCTGTTGGTGTTGTTGTGTTACCACATGACCTTGAGGACACGGACAGGTTAGTTATCCCTAGTGATCCTATGTGGGCTATTGGTATTATTGTGCTACCACATGACCTTGAGGACATGGACAGGTTAGTTATCCCTTGTAATCCTATCTTTGTTGTGCTTCCACATGACCTTGAGTATATGGACAGGTTAGTTATCCCTTGTAATCCTACTTTTGTTGTGCTTCCACATGACCTTTAGGACATGGGCAAGTTAATCAATCTACCTGATTAGATTACACCAATTCTACCTTCTCCATGTTCTCTGTGTATTGATCGATTGCTTTCTAAATCAATTAGCCAATTACTCAACGAAAGTATGAGAAAATGTATATAATTATCAATATTTTTAACCACTTTAGATATTTGTATATAATTATCAATAATTTCTACCACTTCAGATATTTGTAAATTCATGTGTTCTTGAAATCGAATCAATAGGCCAAACATACAATTTCTAAATGTATATCCTATATGTATGTAACTCCACCACGATAACTGATACCACCTCTGGTTCCTCCAGGACTTCTCTCTATTATGTCTGGTTACTGACTACCGCTCGGTGTCTCTGTACTTGTCTCTATCATGTCTGTTTACTGACTACCGCTCTGTGGTTACTGACTACCGCTCGGTATCTCTGTACTTGTCTCTATCATGTCTGGTTACTGACTACCGCTCTGTGGTTACTGACTACCGCTCGGTATCTCTGTACTTGTCTCTATTATGTCTGTTTACTGACTACCGCTCTGTGGTTACTGACTACCGCTCGGTATCTCTGTACTTGTCTCTATCATGTCTGGTTACTGACTACCTCTCGGTATCTCTGTACTTGTCTCTATCATGTCTGGTTACTGACTACCGCTCGGTATCTCTGTACTTGTCTCTATTATGTCTGGTTACTGACTACCGCTCGGTATCTCTGTACTTGTCTCTATCATGTCTGGTTACTGACTACCGCTCGGTATCTCTGTATTTGTCTCTATCATGTCTGGTTACTGACTACCGCTCGGTATCTCTGTACTTGTCTCTATCATGTCTGGTTACTGACTACCTCTCGGTATCTCTGTACTTGTCTCTATCATGTCTGGTTACTGACTACCGCTCGGTATCTCTGTACTTGTCGCTATCATGTCTGGTTACTGACTACCGCTCGGTGGTTACTGACTACCGCTCGGTATCTCTGTACTTGTCTCTATCAGGTCTGGCTACTGACTACACCTCGGTATCTCTGTACCTGTGTCTATCATGTCTGGTTACTGACTACACCTCGGTATCTCTGTACTTGTCTCTATTATGTCTGGTTACTGACTACCGCTCGGTATCTCTGTACTTGTCTCTATCATGTCTGGTTACTGACTACCACTCGGTATCTCTATACTTGTCTCTATCATGTCTGGTTACTGACTACCGCTCGGTATCTCTGTACTTGTCTCTATCATGTCTGGTTACTGACTACCTCTCGGTATCTCTGTACTTGTCTCTATCATGTCTGGTTACTGACTACCGCTCGGTATCTCTGTACTTGTCTCTATCATGTCTGGTTACTGACTACCTCTTGGTATCTCTGTACTTGTCTCTATCATGTCTGGTTACTGACTACCGCTCTGTGGTTACTGACTACCGCTCGGTATCTCTGTACTTGTCTCTATCATGTCTGGTTACTGACTACCTCTCGGTATCTCTGTACTTGTCTCTATCATGTCTGGTTACTGACTACCGCTCGGTATCTCTGTTCTTGTCTCTATCATGTCTGGTTACTGACTACCACTCGGTATCTCTGTACTTGTCTCTATCATGTCTGGTTACTGACTACCGCTCTGTGGTTACTGACTACCGCTCGGTATCTCTGTACTTGTCTCTATCATGTCTGGTTACTGACTACCGCTCGGTATCTCTGTACTTGTCTCTATCATGTCTGGTTACTGACTACCGCTCGGTATCTCTGTACTTGTCTCTTGTCTCTATCATGTCTGGTTACTGACTACCGCTCGGTATCTCTGTACTTCTCTCTATCATGTCTAGTTACTGACTACCGCTCGGTATCTCTGTACTTGTCTCTATCATGTCTGGTTACTGACTACCGCTCGGTATCTCTGTACTTGTCTCTATCATGTCTGGTTACTGACTACCGCTCGGTATCTCTGTACTTGTCTCTATCATGTCTGGTTGCAGACTACCGCTCGGTATCTCTGTACTTGTCTCTATCATGTGTGGTTGCAGACTACCGCTCGGTATCTCTGTACTTGTCTCTATCATGTTTGGTTACTGACTACCGCTCGGTATCTCTGTACTTGTCTCTATCATGTTTGGTTACTGACTACCGCTCGGTATCTCTGTACTTGTCTCTATCATGTCTGGTTACCGACTACCACTCGGTATCTCTGTACTTGTCTCTATCATGTCTGGTTACTGACTACCGCTCGGTATCTCTGTACTTGTCTCTATCATGTCTGGTTACTGACTACCGCTCGGTATCTCTGTACTTGTCTCTATCATGTCTGGTTACTGACTACCGCTCGGTATCTCTGTACTTGTCTCTATCATGTCTGGTTACTGACTACCTCTCGGTATCTCTGTACTTGTCTCTATCATGTCTAGTTACTGACTACCGCTCGGTATCTCTGTACTTGTCTCTATCATGTCTGGTTACTGACTACCACTCGGTATCTCTGTACTTGTCTCTATCATGTCTGGTTACTGACTACCGCTCGGTATCTCTGTTCTTGTCTCTATCATGTCTGGCTACTGACTACCGCTCGGTATCTCTGTACCTGTGTCTATCATGTCTGGTTACTGACTACACCTCGGTATCTCTGTACTTGTCTCTATTATGTCTGGTTACTGACTACCGCTCGGTATCTCTGTACTTGTCTCTATCATGTCTGGTTACTGACTACCACTCGGTATCTCTGTACTTGTCTCTATCATGTCTGGTTACTGACTACCGCTCGGTATCTCTGTACTTGTCTCTATCATGTCTGGTTACTGACTACCTCTCGGTATCTCTGTACTTGTCTCTATCATGTCTGGTTACTGACTACCGCTCGGTATCTCTGTACTTGTCTCTATCATGTCTGGTTACTGACTACCTCTCGGTATCTCTGTACTTGTCTCTATCATGTCTGGTTACTGACTACCGCTCTGTGGTTACTGACTACCGCTCGGTATCTCTGTACTTGTCTCTATCATGTCTGGTTACTGACTACCTCTCGGTATCTCTGTACTTGTCTCTATCATGTCTGGTTACTGACTACCGCTCGGTATCTCTGTTCTTGTCTCTATCATGTCTGGTTACTGACTACCACTCGGTATCTCTGTACTTGTCTCTATCATGTCTGGTTACTGACTACCGCTCTGTGGTTACTGACTACCGCCCGGTATCTCTGTACTTGTCTCTATCATGTCTGGTTACTGACTACCGCTCGGTATCTCTGTACTTGTCTCTATCATGTCTGGTTACTGACTACCGCTCGGTATCTCTGTACTTGTCTCTTGTCTCTATCATGTCTGGTTACTGACTACCGCTCGGTATCTCTGTACTTGTCTCTATCATGTCTGGTTACTGACTACCGCTCGGTATCTCTGTACTTGTCTCTATCATGTCTGGTTACTGACTACCGCTCGGTATCTCTGTACTTGTCTCTATCATGTCTGGTTACTGACTACCGCTCGGTATCTCTGTACTTGTCTCTATCATGTCTGGTTACTGACTACCGCTCGGTATCTCTGTACTTGTCTCTATCATGTCTGGTTACTGACTACCGCTCGGTATCTCTGTACTTGTCTCTATCATGTCTGGTTACTGACTACCTCTCGGTATCTCTGTACTTGTCTCTATCATGTCTGGTTACTGACTACCGCTCGGTATCTCTGTACTTGTCTCTATCATGTCTGGTTACTGACTACCTCTCGGTATCTCTGTACTTGTCTCTATCATGTCTGGTTACTGACTACCGCTCGGTATCTCTGTACTTGTCTCTATCATGTCTGGTTACTGACTACCGCTCGGTATCTCTGTACTTGTCTCTATCATGTCTGGTTACTGACTACCGCTCGGTATCTCTGTTCTTGTCTCTATCATGTCTGGTTACTGACTACCACTCGGTATCTCTGTACTTGTCTCTATCATGTCTGGTTACTGACTACCTCTCGGTATCTCTGTACTTGTCTCTATCATGTCTGGTTACTGACTACCGCTCGGTATTTCTGTACTTGTCTCTATCATGTCTGGTTACTGACTACCGCTCGGTATCTCTGTACTTGTCTCTATCATGTCTGGTTACTGACTACCGCTCGGTATCTCTGTACTTGTCTCTATCATGTCTGGTTACTGACTACCGCTCGGTATCTCTGTACTTGTCTCTATCATGTCTGGTTACTGACTATCGCTCGGTATCTCTGTTCTTGTCTCTATCATGTCTGGTTACTGACTACCGCTCGGTATCTCTGTACTTGTCTCTATCATGTCTGGTTACTGACTACCGCTCGGTATCTCTGTACTTGTCTCTATCATGTCTGGTTACTGACTACCGCTCGGTATTTCTGTACTTGTCTCTATCATGTCTGGTTACTGACTACCGCTCGGTATCTCTATACTTGTCTCTATCATGTCTGGTTACTGACTACCGCTCGGTATCTCTGTACTTGTCTCTATCATGTCTGGTTACTGACTACCGCTCGGTATCTCTGTACTTGTCTCTATCATGTCTGGTTACTGACTACCGCTCGGTATCTCTGTACTTGTCTCTATCATGTTTGGTTACTGACTACCGCTCTGTGGTTACTGACTACCGCTCGGTATCTCTGTACTTGTCTCTATTATGTCTGGTTACTGACTACCGCTCTGTGGTTACTGACTACCGCTCGGTATCTCTGTACTTGTCTCTATCATGTCTGGTTACTGACTACCGCTTGGTATCTCTGTACTTGTCTCTATCATGGTTGGTTACTGACTACCGCTCGGTATCTCTGTACTTGTCTCTATTATGTCTGGTTACTGACTACCGCTCGGTATCTCTGTACTTGTCTCTATTATGTCTGGTTACTGACTACCGCTCGGTATCTCTGTACTTGTCTCTATCATGTCTGGTTGCAGACTACCGCTCGGTATCTCTGTACTTGTCTCTATCATGTGTGGTTGCAGACTACTGCTCGGTATCTCTGTACTTGTCTCTATCATGTTTGGTTACTGACTACCGCTCGGTATCTCTGTACTTGTCTCTATCATGTCTGGTTACTGACTACCGCTCGGTATCTCTGTTCTTGTCTCTATCATGTCTGGTTACTGACTACCACTCGGTATCTCTGTACTTGTCTCTATCATGTCTGTTTACTGACTACCGCTCTGTGGTTACTGACTACCGCTCGGTATCTCTGTACTTGTCTCTATCATGTCTGGTTACTGACTACCTCTCGGTATCTCTGTTCTTGTCTCTATCATGTTTGGTTACTGACTACCACTAGGTATCTCTGTACTTGTCTCTATCATATCTGGTTACTGACTACCTCTCAGTATCTCTATACTTTACTATATAACAGACATGTATATATGTGGCATGAATCAGGGCGTATTTTGTTCTATTAGCCAGCGTGATCTATAAAAGGAGCAATGGCCATCTCAATCAACTTCACAAATATCTGCGCTCCTGGATAGATGTGGGATCGAAGGCTACCACGAACACACTTCACACCGAGGCCACAACGGTAAAATTCACCAGCATGTATCCTGCATCCACGCCGAAACCTCATCAGGTAGAGGAGACGACAAATCGTGATGACGTCAAACACATTCTTCTTGTGACGTATCTCAGAAGTGGATCAACATTCACTGCGGATATCCTACAACAAGCCTCAGGCATGTTTTACGTATATGAACCTTTGAGAAAACTGACAGCCGCAGGACATTATTTCAAGGAGGGAAAAAATTGCAGCCACTTAGTCTTTCCCGAGACTTGCAGGTTAGTGTATCAAGTGTGCCTCGTGCCGTGATTTACCCACTATTCTATATGGAATCATAAAGAGAACTGAACTACAACCTTTCAGACAAGAAGTTTGTCAGTGACAATGTTAAGTACCAAGAGATCTCAGACAAGAAGTTTGTCAATGACAATGTTAAGTACTAAGAGATCTCAGACAAGAAGTTTGTCAATGACAATGTTAATTACCAAGAGATCTCAGACAAGAAGTTTGTCAATGACAATGTTAAGTACCAAGAGATCTCAGACAAGAAGTTTGTCAATGACAATGTTAAGTACCAAGAGATCTCAGACAAGAAGTTTGTCAATGACAATGTTAAGTACCAAGAGATCTCATACAAGATGTTTGTCAATGGCAATGTTAAGTACCAAGAGATCTCAGATAAGAAGTTTGTCAATGACAATGTTAAGTACCAAGAGATCTCAGACAAGAAGTTTGTCAATGACAATGTTAAGTACCAAGAGATCTCAGACAAGATGTTTGTCAATGGCAATGTTAAGTACCAAGAGATCTCAGATAAGAAGTTTGTCAATGACAATGTTAAGTACCAAGAGATCTCAGACAAGAAGTTTGTCAATGACAATGTTAAGTACCAAGAGATCTCAGACAAGATGTTTGTCAATGACAATGTTAAGTACCAAGAGATCTCATACAAGATGTTTGTCAATGGCAATGTTAAGTACCAAGAGATCTCAGACAAGAAGTTTGTCAATGACAATGTTAAGTACCAAGAGATCTCAGATAAGAAGTTTGTCAATGACAATGTTAAGTACCAAGAGATCTCAGACAAGAAGTTTGTCAATGACAATGTTAAGTACCAAGAGATCTCAGACAAGATGTTTGTCAATGACAATGTTAAGTACCAAGAGATCTCAGACAAGAAGTTTGTCAATGACAATGTTAAGTACCAAGAGATCTCAGACAAGAAGTTTGTCAATGACAATGTTAAGTACCAAGAGATCTCAGACAAGAAGTTTGTCAATGACAATGTTAAGTACCAAGAGATCTCATACAAGATGTTTGTCAATGACAATGTTAAGTACCAAGAGATCTCAGACAAGAAGTTTGTCAATGACAATGTTAAGTACCAAGAGATCTCATACAAGAAGTTTGTCAATGACAATGTTAAGTACCAAGAGATCTCAGACAAGAAGTTTGTCAATGACAATGTTAAGTACCAAGAGATCTCAGACAAGAAGTTTGTCAATGACAATGTTAAGTACCAAGAGATCTCAGACAAGATGTTTGTCAATGACAATGTTAAGTACCAAGAGATCTCAGACAAGAAGTTTGTCAATGACAATGTTAAGTACCAAGAGATCTCATACAAGATGTTTGTCAATGACAATGTTAAGAACCAACAGGGCGTTCTAATACCTCTGATAGATTTTGAGATTAAAACAAAAGAGGTCATTATTAATAAGGCTAACATCAATCTTACCGATACTGAGAACGGGAAGATATTTCGAGGGAGACATGGAATTGTAGGGGAGCACTTACGCCCTTCCCCCTTCCCCCACCCTCTCACATACACACCTTCACATACCCCTATACAGAATAGAATTTTTATCATTCAAATTTACATCTGATAAGGCTAACATCAATCTTACGGATACTGAGAACGGGAAGATATTCCGAGGGACACGGGAGACATGTGTCATATGGAATATGGATAATTTTTTATCAATTACCATATTCATTCATATGACACATGGAATTGTAGGGGAGCACTAAAGCCCCCCCCCCCTTCCCACATACACGCCTTCACATACTATGGTAAAAGTATTGATCACGGGCTAAGGTAAACCTTGAATTCTGATGCTGTACATAACTGCAAAACCTTCGCATTCATTATATCATCTAATGAAAATGATCTCTCACAACACCCCTATACAGAATAGAATTTTTATCATTCAATTTTACATCTGATAATTTTTAATAATCACGCACTCTCACTATGATCGACGTTGTGTGTCGTCTGACGCACTATAGCTAATTCTTTAAGAAAGAGACTTTTCATTTCATCACTAAATAAACTTACGTCATTGCAATCGCACAATATCATTATTATTATTATTATTATTATTATTATTATTATTATTATTATTATTATTATTATTATTATTATTATTACATTATTATTATTATTATTATTATTATTATTATTATTATTATTATTATTATCATTATCATTATTATTATTATTATTATTATTATTATTATTATTATTATTATTATTATTATTATTATTCATAGGCGGACCTAGAAAATTTTTAAAGAAGGGGGGGGGATTGGTTCAGTCTCTATTCGGTCTGGAAAAAGGGGTTACAGCTTTAAAATGGTCGAAAATGACCGTTTTTTGTAAAAAATTTCCGACCAAACCGGGGAGGGATGAGGGTGTTGTTGCAACCCCTGCAACACCCCTCTAAATCCGCCTATATTATTATTCTTGTTATTTCTGTTATTATTGTTATTATTATTATTATTATTATTATTATTATTATTATTATTATTATTATTATTATTATTATTATTATTATTATTATTATTATTATTATTATTATTATTATTATTTCAGTTACTCCACGGTCAGTGATGAAGTAATTCCAAAAATTCTGAAATTCTACAACTGTACGTATTCCTCCGAGTTCGTGTTTCCCAACACCCATAGCAACCAGCAATACTTTTTACGGAATTGCTACCGAGAGCAACTGAAACCTAAAAACGAGTGTAATTCTAGTATGCGCCACTACTGCAGACTGTCGTCGATTCGAATGATAAAAACCATTAGAATGTCCATGAATATGGCGGAAAAGCTTCTAATGGCATTGCCTACCTTGAAAATAGTGCATTTGATTCGTGATCCCCGTGGAGTATGGCGATCTCGCCTAAAGGGAGGATTTCTGAAGAGATTTAGCAATAAAACACTCGCTGCCATAAATATATGTCAGAGGTACATGGAAGATATTCAGATGGGAACACAGTTAAATATAAAGTACCCAGGTAGAATTCAGCGCTTCAGGTATGAAGATATTGCGAGTAATACAACACAAACAGTAATAAATCTATATAAGTTTTTAGATTTAAAACTCCCGTCAAACATGAACGAGTGGATTCATAACCACACGAGTGCAAACGTTAAAAACGGCTATTTCGGAACCTTTAGGACGAACTCATCCGCAATGGCTTATAAATGGCAGACAATGGATCGTAGCATAATACAATTTATAGATAACAGGTGTAAATCAGTGTACAAAACTATGGGGTATGAGCCATACACTGCATAATTATAAATAAATATATTGTGTATAGTGATGACGTTGTAGTCTGGAGTGACCTTATTGTAATTTTTGTGATGTTTTTCATCCTTGAAATGTTTTGAATATTGGATATATATATATAATGATCTCATTAATGTATAGTATGATAATGATGTTACTGGGGCCTCCCGGTGGATGCTATCGACCGACAGCGGATGCTTAATTCTTTATAGTTCCTAGCCTCCCGGTGGATGCCCTCAGGTGACAGGGGATGCTTACCTCTTTGCAGCACTTAGCCTCCCGATGGATGACATCGGCTGACAAGGGATACTTACTTCTTTGCAGCACCTAGCCTCTCGATGGATGACATCGGCTGACAAGGGATGCTTACTTTTTTGCAGCACCTAGCCTCCCGATGGATGACATCGGCTGACAAGGGATGCTTACTTCTTTGCAGCACCTAGCCTCCCGATGGATGACATTGGATGGCAAGGGATGCTTACTTCTTTGCAGCACCTAGCCTCCCGATGGATGACATCGGCTGACAAGGGATACTTACTTCTTTGCAGCACCTAGCCTCCCGATGGATGACATCGGCTGACAAGGGATGCTTACTTCTTTGCAGCACCTAGCCTCCCGATGGATGACATCGGCTGACAAGGGATGCTTACTTCTTTGCAGCACTTAGCCTCCCGATGGATGACATCGGCTGACAAGGGATGCGTACTTCTTTATAGTTCCTAGCCTCCGCTTTCATATTTTGATTTTTTTCACACACATTGTTATGTACCCCTTCGAAGAAGGAGGGTCATATTGTTTTGCTGCTGTTGGTCAGTCGGTCTGTCCATTTACAGTTTCCGCTCATTATCTCTAGAACCAATAAAGATAGTGAATTGATATTTGGTATATAGATACATCTCAAGAATATCTAGGTCAAGTTCCAACTTAATTATTGTTGAATAATTTTTGTCATAGTTATCCCCCTTGGAATTAAAATTATCAGTTTCCGCTTATTATCTGAGGAAGGAATAGAAATATTGAAATGATATTTTGCATACAGATACATCTTAATGATATCTAGGTCAATTTCAAAGGTTATGGTTCAATAATTTTTGTCAGATTTTTTTCCCTTGGACTTTCTTATAATCAGCGGTTTTCGCACATTATCTCTGGAACCAATAAAGATATTGAATTGATATTTAATATACTAATACATCTAAAGGATATTTAGGTCAAGTTCAAATTCATGTATGGTTCAATGATTTTTGTGACAGTTATCCCCCTTGCGTTTAGAAAATTTCTTACAATTCTCTTCATTTTCTCAGGAACAGCTAGATATATTGAATTGATATTTGGTATACAGATACATCTTAAGTATATCTAGGTCAAGGTAGTTAGTTATAATTAGGATACCTGTCTTTGGCATATTTATTTTGATATTGTTTTGTGTCAGTTAATACGTGTGTCTAAATTAAATGAAGACAAGTGACGTATCTGTACAAAAATAATCAGGGGGCATATGCTACGTTAGCGTTTGTCTTGCTTTAAGTGCTTTGGTTGTATTACTTTAGCGGCTTTTTTATTTTTCATTATCATCCGACACAAGAGGATGACCCTTTATCTGATTTCTGTGTATATATATGCCAATGATTACTGTCATATATAGCTGCCCACAGTAAGTCTTATATGTAAATCATTTGAATTATTTCCTCATTGATGTATAACGCATATATAAACGCAAGGATCAAAATTCTATTTCTGTATAGACAGTGTCGCTTCGATTAAAAAATATCGGAGCCACACGTAAACACAAACTCCGGTTATATTAAGATCTATATATGCAGTCAAGCCGTCGGTTTTAAATTCAATAAAATAGAGTAAAAAATAAACCCTTAGTGCTGTTTTCTTTCATTTCATTATTTTCACATACAATCTCCATTACTGATGAAGCCGGCGTGGCCTAGTGGTATCGCGTCGGACTCCTGATCGGGAGGCCGGGGTTCGAGTCCCGCTCTGGTCATGCCGGTGTCATGTCTTTCGGATGAGACAGTAAAAACCGAGGCCCCGTGTCGTGGTATGCATGGCACGTTAAAGATCCCTCACTGCAATGGGTGGGTCCGTTGCAAAGGTCAAAATTTGTATGCCCCGCATCAGGCAGATGCCGTCACCATATACGTGAAATATTCGTGGTGTGACGTAAAACAAAAATCAATCAATCAATCAACCATTACTGATGAGATCGCCATCAGAACGAATTCTGATTGGCTAACAATACTGGGCAAAATTTTCATTTATCAGTTTCAAATAAAAGATGTTATCGTTCTTGAAAAAAATAAAATGTTTTATTTTGAAAAACCTGTAACTGAATTATAAGAAATGAATGTAAAAACTTTTTTCCTGTCTGTCTTAAATAATTATAATCCACTGTGCGGATTACACAGTTGGCGCATTGGTTTTTGTCTATAAATCGATATAGACCCACCGTGGTACGTTGTCTTGAGTACCACAGTGACATAGCACCAGATACTTACTCCTCCCGGGTACCTGGTCTCACCTCCAGTATCCAGGTATCCATGAATGTCCACCATGGTACATTGGTGTGAGTACCACAGTGACATAGCACCAGATACTGACTCCTCCTGGGCACCTGGTCTCACCTCTGGTATCTAGGGATTCATGAATGTCCACCATGGTACATTGATGTGAGTACCACAGTGACATAGCACCTGATACTTACTCCTCCCGGGCACCTGGTCTCACCTCTGGTATCCAGGGATCCATGAATGTGCACCATATTACATTAGTGTGAGTACCACAGTGACATAGCACCTGATACTTACTCCTCCCGGATACCTTGTCTCACCTCCAGTATCCAGGGATTCATGAATGTCCACCGTGGTACGTTGGTGTGAGTACCACAGTGATAGCACCAGACACTTACTCCGCCCGGGCACCTGGTCTCACCCCCAGTATCCAGGGATTCATGAATGTCTACAAAATAGGCTCACAAAAGACCGACGGACATGCAGAGTTAACAATAATAAGCCCACAAAACCGATGGACATGCAGAGCAAACTAGAATAAGCCCACAAAAGACCGACGGACATGCAGAGCAAACAAGAATAAGCCCACAAAACTGATGGACAGGCAGAGCAAACTAGAATAAGCCCACACAACCGATGGACATGCAGAACAAACAAGAATAAGCCCACAAAAGACCGACGGACATGCAGAGCAAACAATAATAAGCCCACAAAAGACATCACAAAAAGATTGGATTGTAATGCAGTATTGGTACCGATATAAGACTGTAAATTTCAGTGTCGATCGTCAAATGATTCAGTCAGTCCAGTTACGGGCCCACCTTCCCACTCGTCATATAAGAAGCACTATAAAAGAAAACACATTTGAAAGTTTATAAAATATCTTCCATATAGGGACACCATATAGGGGCACCAATATCGGTTTGGTTTATCTTTATCTGTATTTATAATTTGAGAACAGGTGATCCGGATTCGATTCCCGGATTGCGCCACTGTGTTCAACATGTTGCTTTCTAACGACTAGACTAACAACTAAGACGACTAACAACTGTTGACAGGGACATCCGCACCTAACAAATGTAGTATTTTTAATATAGAAATTGTAATTCTAAAAACATTAACAAGAGTGGATAACTCTGTCCTGAGAGCCTTGTAGTTGGACTCACTGGGTAATATTGGTAATAGGTTTGTTCGGTATATATTTTGACGCTTTAGGGACATGATTTTTTAAAATGTGGTGTAGATGTCCTATAAGTTAACGTATAGGTCTATAAGGTCTATAACTGTGTCTTATTTATTACCACATAACATCTTTGATCTAAAGCGGAGGAAAATAGATCTGACTTCGGCTTATGACATAGCTATTAACACACAAATAAGCAAACATACAGTAACAATGAATGAACGTAACGGTTATGTCCAACTTAAGGATTAATTAATACTACAAGATGTGTCGTTAATATTTCCTTACTATTTGTGAGAAGTATATTTTACAATATGCAACCTAGAGTCGACATTCATTGATTTGTTCGAGCTATAGCCATCTGCTCGGGAACGATAGACGTCTTTGTTCGGACTTGCCATTAGCGCCCACAAATAAAAATGAATTATATATTTTTTTTAGAAATGAAGGAAGAAATCGTCTAACATACCCATGCATCAAGCCTATGTTGTCACCATATACATGTATCAAGCCAATGTTGTCACCATATACATGCATCAAGCCAATGTTGTCACCATATACATGTATCAAGGCAACGTTGTCACCATATACATATATCAAGCCAATGCTGTCACCATATACATATATCAAGCCAATGTTGTCACCATATTCATGCATCAAGCCAATGTTGTCACCATATTCATGCATCAAGCCAATGTTGTCACCATATTCATGCATCAAGCCAATGTTTTCACCATACACATGCATCAAGCCAATGTTGTCACCATACACATGTATCAAGCCAATGCTGTCACCATATACATGCACCAAGCCATTGTTGTCACCATATACATGTATCAAGCCAATGTTGTCACCATACACATGCATCAAGCCAATGTTGTCACCATATACATGTATCAAGCCAATGTTGTCACCATACACATGCATCAAGCCATTGTTGTCACCATATACATGTATCAAGCCAATGTTGTCACCATACACATGTATCAAGCCATTGTTGTCACCATATTCATGCATCAAGCCAATGTTGTCACCATATTCATGTATCAAGCCATTGTTGTCACCATATACATGTATCAAGCCATTGTTGTCACCATATACATGTATCAAGCCAATGTTGTCACCATATACATGCACCAAGCCATTGTTGTCACCATATACATGTATCAAGCCCATGTTGTCACCATACACATGCATCAAGCCAATGTTGTCACCATACACATGCATCAAGCCAATGTTGTCACCATATACATGCATCCAGCCAATGTTGTCACCATATACATGTATCAAGCCAATGTTGTCACCATATACATGTATCAAGCCAATGTTGTCACCATATACATGTATCAAGCCAATGTTGTCACCATATACATGCACCAAGCCATTGTTGTCACCATATACATGTATCAAGCCAATGTTGTCACCATATACATGCACCAAGCCATTGTTGTCACCATATACATGTATCAAGCCAATGTTGTCACCATATACATGTATCAAGCCAATGTTGTCACCATATACATGTATCAAGCCATTGTTGTCACCATATACATGTATCAAGCCAATGTTGTCACCATATACATGCACCAAGCCATTGTTGTCACCATATACATGTATCAAGCCAATGTTGTCACCATATACATGTATCAAGCCAATGTTGTCACCATATACATGCATCAAGCCAATGTTGTCACCATATACATGCATCCAGCCAATGTTGTCACCATACACATGCATCAAGCCAATGTTGTCACCATATACATGCATCCAGCCAATGTTGTCACCATACACATGCATCAAGCCATTGTTGTCACCATATACATGTATCAAGCCAATGTTGTCACCGTATACATGCACCAAGCCAATGTTGTCACCATATACATGTATCAAGCCATTATTGTCACCATATACATGCATTAGGCCAATGTTGTCACCATATACATGCACCAAGCCATTGTTGTCACCATATACATGTATCAAGCCAATGTTGTCACCATATACATGTATCAAGCCATTGTTGTCACCATATACATGTATCAAGCCAATGTTGTCACCATATACATGTATCAAGCCAATGTTGTCACCATATACATGTATCAAGCCAATGTTGTCACCATATACATGCATCAAGCCAATGTTGTCACCATATACATGCATCCAGCCAATGTTGTCACCATACACATGCATCAAGCCAATGTTGTCACCATATACATGCATCCAGCCAATGTTGTCACCATACACATGCATCAAGCCATTGTTGTCACCATATACATGTATCAAGCCAATGTTGTCACCGTATACATGCACCAAGCCAATGTTGTCACCATATACATGTATCAAGCCATTATTGTCACCATATACATGCATTAGGCCAATGTTGTCACCATATACATGCATCCAGACTATGTTGTCACCATAAATGTGCATCAAGCCATTGTTGTCACCATACATATGCACCACGCCAATGTTGTACCATAGACATGCATCCAGCCAATGTTGTCATCCAAAACGTGCATCAAGCCAATGTTTTCACCATATACATTCATCAAGCCAATGTTGTCACCGTATACATGTATCAAGCCATTATTGTCACCATATACATGTATCAAGCCAATGTTGTCACCATATACATGTATCAAGCCAATGTTGTCACCATATACATGTATCAAGCCATTGTTGTCACCATATACATGCACCAAGCCATTGTTGTCACCATATACATGCACCAAGCCATTGTTGTCACTAGTGTTGTAAAATCGGAGAAAATCTAATATCGATTATCGAAAAGAAATCGGACCAGTGGTATCGATTAATAATCGCGATAATCGGAGATTTTTATATTTTTCTTAATTTTAATGCTTTTTTTTTTGCATTTTTTGCCTTCATTTTATGTTACTGTCCACGTTTTATGAACTTATCTTAAAAATAATAACAGATTATTAAATCAAAATGTTTATTGCAACAGTTTTTTTTAACAAAATTAACAAAAGAGGTTAAAAGACATTAAAAATTTAACATTCCTTGTTAACAATGTAAACTTAAGAGAAAACAAGAAAAATAACAGAGTCTGAAATAAACTTCTAATAGTTGGTTCAATACAACTATAAATCTACCAATAATGTGCCATGTTAGATTTTAAGAAAACTATTGAGTTGACAAGACTTGGTTTCATTCTTGATCTTTTTTATCTACCAAAGCACCAGCAAGACTGAAAACTCTTTCAGTGGGAACCGATGATCAAAGCTGGTACTGCTAAATATTTTTGAGCAAGAATAGACAAACGTGGATATTTATATCGGTTTTGATTCCACCATTGTAACAAAGAAATGTCATTTTCTAAGTTTTACTTTCGTTTAGAAAAGCCGTTTCGTATACACTAATCGATTCTCGGAAATCAATATCGATAGTCGGTGACGTGGAAGTTCCATCCATTACCGACGTCGGCGACTATAGTTACAATACTAGTTGTCACCATACACGTGCATCAAGCAATTATTGTCACCATACACATGCATCAAGCCCATGTTGTCACCATACACATGCATCAAGCCCATGTTGTCACCATACACATGCATCGAGCCATTGTTGTCACCATACACATGCATCAAGCCAATGTTGTCACCATATACATGCATCAAGCCCATGTTGTCACCATACACATGCATCAAGCCCATGTTGTCACCATATACATGTATCAAGCCAATGTTGTCACCATACACATGCATCGAGCCATTGTTGTCACCATACACATGCATCAAGCCATTGTTGTCACCATATACATGTATCAAGCCAATGTTGTCACCATATACATGTATCAAGCCCATGTTGTCACCATACACATGCATCGAGCCATTGTTGTCACCATACACATGCATCAAGCCATTGTTGTCACCATACACATGCATCAAGCCAATGTTGTCACCATATACATGTATCAAGCCAATGTTGTCACCATATACATGTATCAAGCCCATGTTGTCACCATACACATGCATCGAGCCATTGTTGTCACCATACACATGCATCAAGCCAATGTTGTCACCATATACATGCACCAAGCCATTGTTGTCACCATATACATGCACCAAGCCATTGTTGTCACCATATACATGTATCAAGCCAATGTTGTCACCATATACATGTATCAAGCCATTGTTGTCACCATACACATGCATCAAGCCAATGTTGTCACCATATACATGCACCAAGCCATTGTTGTCACCATATACATGCACCAAGCCATTGTTGTCACCATACACATGCATCAAGCCAATGTTGTCACCATATACATGTATCAAGCCAATGTTGTCACCATATACATGTATCAAGCCATTATTGTCCCCATATACATGTATCAAGCCAATGTTGTCACCATATACATGCACCAAGCCATTGTTGTCACCATATACATGTATCAAGCCAATGTTGTCACCATATACATGTATCAAGCCATTATTGTCACCATATACATGTATCAAGCCAATGTTGTCACCATATACATGCACCAAGCCATTGTTGTCACCATATACATGTATCAAGCCAATGTTGTCACCATATACATGCACCAAGCCATTGTTGTCACCATATACATGTATCAAGCCATTGTTGTCACCATACACATGCATCAAGCCAATGTTGTCACCATATACATGTATCAAGCCAATGTTGTCACCATATACATGTATCAAGCCATTATTGTCACCATATACATGTATCAAGCCAATGTTCTCACCATATACATGCACCAAGCCATTGTTGTCACCATATACATGTATCAAGCCAATGTTGTCACCATATACATGCACCAAGCCATTGTTGTCACCATATACATGTATCAAGCCAATGTTGTCACCATATACATGCACCAAGCCATTATTGTCACCATATACATGTATCAAGCCAATGTTGTCACCATATACATGCACCAAGCCATTATTGTCACCATATACATGTATCAAGCCAATGTTGTCACCATATACATGCACCAAGCCATTGTTGTCACCATATACATGTATCAAGCCAATGTTGTCACCATATACATGCACCAAGCCATTGTTGTCACCATATACATGTATCAAGCCATTGTTGTCACCATATACATGTATCAAGCCAATGTTGTCACCATATACATGCACCAAGCCATTGTTGTCACCATATACATGTATCAAGCCAATGTTGTCACCATATACATGTATCAAGCCATTATTGTCACCATATACATGTATCAAGCCAATGTTGTCACCATATACATGTATCAAGCCATTATTGTCACCATATACATGTATCAAGCCAATGTTGTCACCATATACATGCACCAAGCCATTGTTGTCACCATATACATGTATCAAGGCAACGTTGTCACCATATACATGCACCAAGCCATTGTTGTCACCATATACATGTATCAAGCCAATGTTGTCACCATATACATGCACCAAGCCATTGTTGTCACCATATACATGTATCAAGCCAATGCTGTCACCATATACATGTACCAAGCCAATGTTGTCACCATATACATGTATCAAGCCAATGTTGTCACCATACACATGTATCAAGCCAATGTTGTCACCATACACATGTATCAAGCCATTGTTGTCACCATATACATGTATCAAGGCAACGTTGTCACCATATACATGCACCAAGCCATTGTTGTCACCATATACATGTATCAAGCCAATGCTGTCACCATATACATGTATCAAGGCATTGTTGTCACCATATACATGTATCAAGCCAATGCTGTCACCATATACATGTATCAAGCCAATGTTGTCACCATATACATGTATCAAGCCAATGTTGTCGCCATACACATGTATCAAGCCATTGTTGTCACCATATACATGTATCAAGCCATTGTTGTCACCATATACATGTATCAAGCCAATGTTGTCACCATACACATGTATCAAGCCAATGTTGTCACCATATACATGTATCAAGCCAATGCTGTCACCATATACATGCATCAAGCCAATGTTGTCACCATATACATGTATCAAGCCATCGTTGTCACAATATAAGTAACATAGTCTTAGTCTGATGCAAAAGAAAGTTAAAACAAAGAATGATCTATTTATATTCGATACCTACAGATTAAAGTCGTTGTTATTTAATGAGAGAGTTAAGTACATACAAGATAAAGAAAACTACAAGATCTGTATTAATGACTTTTATAATATCATTAATATATTCAGACAAAAAATAGAATTATCTAAAATCGACGTTATAAGCATTTCATCCACGTGTAATATTTCATGTTACGAAGCAACACACAAGGTACGGGACATCTATTGAGAGGGCTCTCACGTTATTTATAGGTGTGAACCATCTGCACATGCACTCCATATCGCGTAGTGCCATAACTATTTAGATCAACATGAAAGACGACGACGACACAACTGTTACCAAATCCTTCACGCGCCGAATGGTACCACCTGATGGTGGGTGGGGGTGGTTTGTGGTGTTAGGTGCCTTTCTGATTCATGTTATAACGGATGGGGTTCTCTATTCATTCGGTGTGATATTTATGGAACTGTTAGAGTACTTTGATGGAGGTAAAGGGGAGACCGCGTGGATTGGATCCCTCGTGACAGGTGTATCTTGTGCTGTCGGTAAGTTGCCTTTACGGCCCGTGGCATAATCTCTATACTTCTAACACTGCTCTTTTTTTAACAAATTGATGAACCTTCTGTATTTCATTAAACGAAACCGCTACGTTTCCACGTTAGGCGGATATAAGGTATTCTGCACCCATGGCGGATGGCGGTGTGACTCGGTGGATGTGTTACCGCGTTAGGCGGATAATAGGTATGACACGGGTGACATTCTGCACCCATGGCGGAAGACGGCGTGGCTCAGTGGATGTGTTCGGATCGTGACCTATAGGTTACCGCGTTAGGCGGATAATAGGTAAGTCACGGGCTACATTCTGAACCCATAGCGGAAGACGGTGTGACTCCGTGGATGTGTTCGTATCGTGATCTAGAGGTTACCACGATAGGCTGGTAATAGGTATGTCACGGGTTATATTATGGACCCATAGCGGAAGACGGCGTGACTCAGTGGATGTGTTCGGATCGTGATCTAGAGGTTACTGCGTTAGGCGGATAATAAGTACGTCAGGGGTTACATTCTGAACCCATAGCGAAACACGATGTGACTCCGTTAATGTGTTTGGATCGTGCCTACGTTAGGCCGTTAATAGGTATGTCACGGATTACATTCTTGACCCATGGCGTATTCATTAAAATTTTTATCATCAAACATATATACCTCTATGTCACCATGAACAACATGTGTAACTCATTGTAAAGTTAAAGAGTATATCCCTTAAATGCATCTCTGTCCTTAGATTGCTCTTTTGGCTCTTATAGTTAATTTGATATTTGCGTTGGATTTCGTCATTTTCGGCCTTTCACATCAGTGACGAGACACAAGTTGTTATAATGCGCAAATGGCGCACTACATTACTACAGTATATATGTTTTGATATCTATTATCTATGTCCCCTCTATATGGCATGCTTTAGATCTCTTCAGATTTATTTTTGATATCTATTATCTATGTCCCCTCTTTATGGCATGCTATGGATCTCTTCAAATATATGTTTGATATATATTATCTATGTCCCCTCTTTATGGCATGCTATGGATCTCTTCAGATTTATTTTTGATATCTATTATATATGTCCCCTCTATATGGCATGCTTTGGATATCTTCAGATTTATTTTTGATATCTATTATCTATGTCCCCTCTATATGGCATGCTATGCATCTCTTCAGATTTATTTTTAATATCTCTTATCTATGTCCCCTCTTTATGGCATGCTATGGATCTCTTCAGATTTATTTTTGATATCTATTATCTATGTCCCCTCTTTATGGCATGCTTTGGATCTCTTCAGATTTATTTTTGATATCTATTATCTATGTCCCCTCTTTATGGCATGCTTTGGCTCTCTTCAGATATATTTTTGATATCTATTATCTATGTCCCCTCTTTATTGCATGCTATGCATCTCTTCAGATTTATTTTTGATATCTATTATCTATGTCCTCTCTTTATGGCATGCTTTGGATCTCTTCAGATTTATTTTTGATATCTATTATCTATGTCCCCTCTTTATGGTATGCTATGGATCTCTTCAGATTTATTTTTGATATCTATTATCTATGTCCCCTCTTTATGGCATGCTATGGATCTCTTTAGATTTATTTTTGATATCTATTATCTATGTCCCCTCTTTACGGCATGTTATGCATCTCTTCAGATTTATTTTTGATATCTATTATCTATGTCCTCTCTTTATGGCATGCTTTGGATCTCTTCAGATATATTTTTGATATCTATTATCTATGTCCCCTCTATATGGCATGCTATGGATCTCTTCAGATACATTTTTGATATCTATTATCTATGTCCCCTCTTTACGGAATGTTATGGATCTCTTCAGATTTATTTTTGATATCTATTATCTATGTCCCCTCTTTATGGCATGCTTTGGATCTCTTCAGATTTATTTTTGATATCTATGATCTATGTCTCCTCTATATGGCATGCTATGGATCTCTTCAGATTTATTTTTGATATCTATTATCTATGTCCCCTCTATATGGCATGCTTTGGATCTCTTCAGATTTATTTTTGATATCTATTATCTATGTCTCCTCTATATGGCATGCTTTGCATCTCTTCAGATTTATTTTTGATATCTATTATCTATGTCCCCTCTTTATGGCATGCTTTGGATCTCTTCAGATATATTTTTGATTTCTATTATCTATGTTCCCTCGTTATGGCATGCTTTCGATCTCTTCAGATTTATTTTTGATATCTATTATCTATGTCCCCTCTTTATGGCATGCTATGGATCTCTTCAGATTTATTTTTGATATCTAGTATCTATGTCCCCTCTATATGGCATGCTTTGGATCTCTTCAGATTTATTTTTGATATCTATTACCTATGTCCTCTCTTTATGGCATGCTTTCGATCTCTTCAGATTTATTTTTGATATCTATTACCTATGTCCCCTCTTTATGGCATGCTATGGATCTCTTCAGATTTATTTTTGATATCTATTATCTATGTCCCCTCTTTATGGCATGCTATGCATCTCTTCAGATTTATTTTTGATATCTATTATCTATGTCCCCTGTTTATGGCATCCTATGGATCTCTTCAGATTTGTTTTTGATATCTATTATCTATGTCCCCTCTATATGGCATGCTATGGATCTCTTCAGATTTATTTTTGATATCTATTATCTATGTCCCCTCTTTATGGCATGCTATGGATCTCTTCAGATTTATTTTTAATATCTATTATCTATGTCCCCTCTTTATGGCATGCTATGGATCTCTTCAGATTTATTTTTGATATCTATTATCTATGTCCCCTCTTTATGGCATGCTTTGGATCTCTTCAGATATATTTTTGATATCTATTATCTATGTCCCCTCTTTATGGCATGCTTTGCGCCAACGAGGCTGCTGCAATAATCTGTCCTAAATCCACAACAAGTTGATCAGCTAGCACAAATGGGTTTATTCGAGGAAAAAGCGTGATAAACAGACAACTCGTACAAAAGACAATTCAATATAACTAATTACACAAATGGCGTTACCACCTTTTTTTTTTTTTTTTTTTTTTTTTAGAAACAAAAGTTTATGTCTGTATACTACTTGTATATAATCATGATGAATATGCTTTTAAATCAAGTTCAAAATGTCTTTGAGCATTTTGTCTTTACACCGTGAATATTCTAAGAGAGAAATGAATTATGTTAACTTATTAACCACAACAACAAATTGGCATGTCAATGAAATGAGAATACCTTCACAGGAAAGACTATCCTCAGGTATTGGGGATTATTATGCCCCTCACACACATATGAACACACATCAGTAAAGATCGTAACCACTTAGATGCACTGGTTTCTTTCGCACACGTTCCGAACGTCGGAGGCTTGGAGTGGGAGGAATGCATATTTGTGGAGACCTAGAGCATCGCTCTGTGTCATCATGGGTGGGTGGGTCAGAAATGACGGCAGGTATGTTAGGTGGAGGAGGCGGAAGAGGAGATTGTTCGGGAGGAACTTCGGGACATTTATCTTCGCGAACTTGTGAGGAGGTGTCCTCTTCCTCGTCCGACGAGTCGTGAGCAAAATAGCTTGGATCCGCAGGAAACGGTATACGATACGCATCACTTTGTCGGACACGATAAGACAACTGCCGAAGCTGAGAGCCTGTGAATTTTCGGATGTTACACCATACACCATCTATGGCGGTCACGAGATAACGGTTACGGCCTGCTGATTTATTACGCTCAGAGTATAGGTAGACAAGGTCTCCTATACGAAGATTAGATGTAACTGGATGTGAACTTTGTGGGGCTTTCGAAGCCATGCTATGCGGGTGGTTTTCCTTTCGCATTTCATGCTGTTTCAAGATTAGGTTTCTGTCTTCAATGGGGAGTTGCTTATTCGTGAACTGGTCTCTTTGCGTAAACATTTCGCGAGATGATAATCCTCTACAACGGATCCTAGCGTTAAGTCCTGCAGTAGCTAATGCAAGCGAGAGCGGAGACACAAAACGGCACCCGGGATCGCGGCGCAAAAGTTCTTCTTCTAGTTCCTGAACACCTCTTTCAGCGACAGGGTTCTTGTTTTGATTTTTATGTCTACCTACTTCGATCGAAATGCGATGTTTAGACAAAAGTTGGTCATTGACAAGGGCGGCAAATCCTGGTGCGGGATCAGTGCGGATAACGGCGAACGGGCCATCGAGCGGTATCAGGCTAGAACACAACGAGAGTAAAGTATCACGGAGTGTTGTTTTTTGCTCATCTGGAATGAGAGCACACACGGTGTATGAAGTAACACATTCTCGCAAGAGCAGTATAAGCTGTTTCTCTCTGCGTATGACGTCAGCAGCAAAGGATGTACCGATGGCTTCTGGAGGATCGCAGGTTGTTTGAGGTATCTCGATATTAGGGCATTTCTGAAGAGATAAGCATGTATGGCAGTTAGCGCTCGCTTTGTCAATTGCCATATCTATGTCAAGTGCGTGAAAATAGCGCTTGCAAACCGTCTTGAGTTGGTGAGAAGAAGGATGATCCAGCTTCAGGTGTAAGGACATTATAAGACCAGGCAAGACCTGTCGTGGAACTATGATACGGACTATTTCTGTTTAAACGGGTCACAACTTCTTGTTACGAGAAGACCATCCTTGTCGATGGTTGCCACTTGTAAGTAACGCTTAACATCTTTGACGTTAGTCAAACTGCGAGACGGCCGTGTGCCCTGTTTGAGATGGGCGTGAGTACGCCGCAAATCTGGGCATTCCGCTTGAATTTGAAACCACGCAGAGCGACTCGTGTAAGGTAGACGAGCGGTTCCGTCGACAAAGTCCTTAAAGGTGACTGGGCGTACAACGGCAGTCTCCGACTGACGAACGAAAGTGCATATCTGGCACGAAGACTCGAGACACTCCGGAGCGTTGCGACTTGCGTGATCGGAGGGTAATATAGACATCCCCCGAACGTGTCGAATAGATACATGAAACTGACTGGCAGTAGAAAGGAATGTCAGAACTCGAGGGCTGGCAGAAAATTCTCCTCGACACAGTTTTTCAAATGCCTGTACGCATGGCTTGCTGTCTGTCAGTACGCACGTTTTATTACAGGACTGTATAATATAGGGCGCGAAGTGTTTCACAGCTGCCGCGATAGACAAAGCCTCCACCTCACAGGGAAGCCAGGCCATCTGTCTGCCACGTAATTTGGCGCTAAAGAATCCGCCCAGCAACATTTTAGAATTTCTTCCGATGTATAACGTAGCGCCAAGCCCATGCTGTTTTACTGATCCGTCAGTAACGATCCATAATTGGTCGCTTACTCGGGGTAGCGCAATAGTTTTATGGTGTTTCAACGCATCGCGCGCTCGATGGAAATGCTCAGTAAGCTCATCGGACCAAGCAATAAGTTCTTTAGAGTCTTTTCCGGCGACTTCACTCTCTAAGGGGGCAACGAGATAAGCGGAATCTGGTATGACACGACTTAGTATTCGGAACGCTCCAATAAACGAACGTAAACCGGTGACATTTGATGGGCGGTCACAGGATGATAGGGTCGATATACGGTGCGGGCTTGCTCGGATTGTACCATTGCTCCAAATCCAACCGAGAATAGATATCTCCTTCGGCGCTATGACTGTCTTAGACGCGCTAAGATTCAAATTGCACGACCTGAGAGCACTCAACAGATCTTGCCAGTTGCGTAAAAGTTCGGATGGCGTGTTGCCTCCACAGTATAGGTCATCAGCTAGTTTCACGACAGTACCTTTTGCGATTAGATCTCCAAGAACTCTGCACATGAGTTCTTCGAGGGCCGTTTCAGACCCTGGCATACCCATTGCGCACCGAGTATAAACGCGAACTCCTTTGAAAGGCGTCACTGTGCCGCAATATTTCATAGAACTCCTCGATAATGGGATTTGGTGAAAGGCTTTGGTAAGGTCTGTTGTGATGATGTAAGGCCACTGCGCAATTTGTCTTAATATACTATCCACATCCGGCATAAGTGACGGCTGGGGCTTTGCATAACGTCCGACATCGGCGAACGCAGTAACCAAGCGGATACCACCACTTGGTTTTTTCACCAAGAATGAAGGGTTGAGGTACTCTACTGAGACGCCAACATCTTCGGGACGCTTGAAAACTCCGATACGTTCGAGCTCGTCGAATTTGTCCTGTAATTCCTGCAGCTGACCTCTAGAATACTGGGGTAAACGGCCTTTACGTTGGGGAGGCTGGACAGGTCCCATATTAACAATAGCCTCGAAAGGTCCCACTGCCCCATTATAGCCAGTGAATGAAGGATTAAATACATCATCAAACTCCTGTAATGTAGACCGGAATTTGGAGACAATATCACTAGGTAAATGCTTATCCGAATCCACCCGGACGGAATTAGAAAATGGCACACGAACCTGACTATCTGTTACAGAGGCAGGCTTGGCTACAACTGCAGAATCTTCCTCCAAAATTAGTTGGTCGTCGAAAGAGTGGGTGAGGCGAATTTGGCAGAAATGTTGGTTTTTCTTTATGTGCTGGGGAAAGGATGACATATTGGGGATGCGTAATTTACCATTGACGCTAGTGACCATCATAGGTGAAATCCATCGATCATGCGGTGGTAAATCAGTGCGGGGTTCAAGTGCGAATGTACATCCTGACTGTGGCAAGTGTTTGGGTACATCTACTTCAACGAAGCTGCCTGGCCACACTGTCGTCAAGTTTGGAGCACGCAAAACATCAGCTCTGCATACTGAATGACGCATAGCCTGCGTTTGACGAGATGGGTAAGTATAGACGTGATTATCTCCAATGTGGATTTCCTGTTTTGCTGGTCGAATGGCAATGTCATTGTATTTCATACATGGGATTCCCACTAGCACATCCACATCCAAGTTTTCCACAGCAAGTCCTTCAAAATAAATTTTATGTTTGTCGTAAACGAAAACGGTACGTACCTCACCAACAACTTTTAGGTGTGAAGTCCCATCAGCCTGACGAACCGCTTGTGTGCCTTTACTAATTGTAACCCCAAGATACTGAGCACAGGAAGTACGCATCATGCTGCCAGTTGCACCAGAATCAATTGTCAGCCTTACTGTATCATGGCCGTGGAAAACATCTAAATATGGTGACTGTTCGATTTCTACGCGGTTTACTGAATGAGTGTCATTTTCCTTTGTGTCAATAGTGGCTGCGGGTTTGTTCAAGCTATTCTCATACGTATAATCTTCGCACTCCGACTCTATCTCACAGGCATCATAGATGCTTGAAATGTGGCGAGCCTTCATTAAGTACTTTCTATCATCTGCAGGTAGAAATACACATTTACTTAGGTAGTGTGTAAACGGCCGACCAGCGGTTTTGCATAGGGGGCAAGATGGAGTATGCCCAGGTCCCTTACTTGTAGACTTAGGAATAGGAGAATTACGTTTTACATGGTGAGAGGTAACAAATGATCTCATAACTTTGGCGTTTTCGGCGTTGTGTAGTTCTTCAAGGAGTGAATCAATAGCCTGCGAGATTTCTGGGCGAATGGAGGCTAAGGAGCGTGAACGGAGCTCCGTACCATATCTCTGTTTGATTAGTTTGGGGAGGTCTTCATGTATAAGCTTCAGCCAAGTGAGTACAGCGATATTTTCCAGGGTTGGCGTAAGTTCCTCCTCTTCGGTCACTACTTTACCGTGATGGTTTATACCAGAATCGGGACCCAAGAGGTTGTCCTCTATAAAGGCCATAATGCGCTGATAAAGGTCCTCCGGTCTTTCGTCTGGTTGGAACTTTATATTAGCAAAATCCAGAAAATGGGCTCCGGAAGATTGAAAGCCATAATGAAGGCGAATAGACTGCCAAATACTATCAACTGAAGTCGAATTCTTTACTATTGTATTTCGTGAAATGATAGGGGCATAGTTTGCGATCTGTCCCAAGAACATTTCAAGTAGGGTGACCTTTTGCTCTTTAGTACGACGGTTGGCCTCAGGTACAGGATGAGCATCGTCAGCAAACCCACGATGAGGAGACTGCTTGGACTTCTTCTCCCACGTAACACCACTAACCAAGAAAGGGGCAAAATTGCTATCCAGTGTAGAGTATATACTAAATTTTGACGCCAGGATTCGAACGAGGTTATGGTCTCTGTTTTTGTGAGACTCCACTGTTTGGGAGCACGTATGGATGCCATGGTAAGTGGGTAGTACTAATACTGTCAAACTATTAGTGGAAATAACAATGTATTACGTTAGGACAAACTCACGGTGACGTTTTTGTCACGGATTGCAACACTCAGCACGAGTTGCCTCTGACTATGGAACATTGAAGCACGTCAGAGTCCATAAGTGTATGTTTTCTTCACCACTACAGAGAGGAGAGTGGGTTCTTTTAAACGCTGCCACCACGCCAACGAGGCTGCTGCAATAATCTGTCCTAAATCCACAACAAGTTGATCAGCTAGCACAAATGGGTTTATTCGAGGAAAAAGCGTGATACACAGACAACTCGTACAAAAGACAATTCAATATAACTAATTACACAAATGGCGTTGGATCTCTTCAGATATATTTTTGATATCTATTATCTATGTCCCCTCTTTATGGCATGCTATGCATCTCTTCAGATTTAGTTTTCATATCTATTATCTATGTCCCCTCTTTATGGTATGCTATGGATCTCTTCAGATTTATTTTTGATATCTATTATCTATGTCCCCTCTTTATGGCATGCTATGGATCTCTTCAGATTTATTTTTGATATCTATTATCTATGTCCTCTCTTTACGGCATGCTATGGATCTCTTCAGATTTATTTGTGATATCTATTATCTATGTCCCCTCTTTATGGCATGTTATGGATCTCTTCAGATTTATTTTTGATATCTATTATCTATGTCCCCTCTTTATGGCATACTATGGATCTGTTCAGATTTATTTTTGATATCTATTATCTATGTCCCCTCTTTATGGCATGCTATGGATCTTTTCAGATTTATTTGTGATATCTATTATCTATGTCCCCTCTTTATGGTATCCTTCTTTTTGATATCTATTATCTATGTCCCCTCTATATGGCATGCTTTGGATCTCTTCAGATTTATTTTTGATATCTAATATCTATGTCCCCTCTATATGGCATGCTATAGATCTCTTCAGATTTATTTTTGATATCTATTATCTATGTCCCCTCTTTATGGCATGCTTTGGATCTCTTCAGATTTATTTTTGATATCTATTATCTATGTCCCCTCTTTATGGCATGCTATGCATCTCTTCAGATTTATTTTTGATATCTATTATCTATGTCCCCTCTTTATGGCATGCTATGGATCTCTTCAGATTTATTTTTGATATCTATTATCTATGTCCCCTCTTTATGGCATGCTTTGGATCTCTTCAGATTTATTTTTGATATCTATTATCTATGTCCCCCCTTTATGACATGCTTTGGATCTCTTCAGATTTATTTTTGATATCTATTATCTATGTCTCCTCTATATGGCATGCTTTGGATCTCTTCAGATTTATTTTTGATATCTATTATCTATGTCCCCTCTTTATGGCATGCTATGGATCTCTTGAGATATATTTTTGATTTCTATTATCTATGTTCCCTCGTTATGGCATGCTTTCGATCTCTTCAGATTTATTTTTGATATCTATTATCTATGTCCCCTCTTTATGGCATGCTATGCATCTCTTCAGATTTATTTTTGATATCTATTATCTCTGTCCCCTCTATATGGCATGCTATGGATCTCTTCAGATTTATTTTTGATATCTATTATCTATGTCCCCTCTTTATGGCATGCTATGGATCTCTTCAGATTTATTTTTGATATCTATTATCTATGTCCTCTCTTTACGGCATGCTATGGATCTCTTCAGATTTATTTGTGATATCTATTATCTATGTCCCCTCTTTATGGCATGTTATGGATCTCTTCAGATTTATTTTTGATATCTATTATCTATGTCCCCTCTTTATGGCATGCTATGGATCTGTTCAGATTTATTTTTGATATCTATTATCTATGTCCCCTCTTTATGGCATGCTATGGATCTTTTCAGATTTATTTTTGATATCTATTATCTATGTCCCCTCTATATGGTATCCTTTGGATCTCTTCAGATTTATTTTTGATATCTATTATCTATGTCCCCTCTATATGGCATGCTTTGGATCTCTTCAGATTTATTTTTGATATCTAATATCTATGTCCCCTCTATATGGCATGCTATAGATCTCTTCAGATTTATTTTTGATATCTATTATCTATGTCCCCTCTTTATGGCATGCTTTGGATCTCTTCAGATTTATTTTTGATATCTATTATCTATGTCCCCTCTTTATGGCATGCTATGCATCTCTTCAGATTTATTTTTGATATCTATTATCTATGTCCCCTCTTTATGGCATGCTATGGATCTCTTCAGATTTATTTTTGATATCTATTATCTATGTCCCCTCTTTATGGCATGCTTTGGATCTCTTCAGATTTATTTTTGATATCTATTATCTATGTCCCCCCTTTATGACATGCTTTGGATCTCTTCAGATTTATTTTTGATATCTATTATCTATGTCTCCTCTATATGGCATGCTTTGGATCTCTTCAGATTTATTTTTGATATCTATTATCTATGTCCCCTCTTTATGGCATGCTATGGATCTCTTGAGATATATTTTTGATTTCTATTATCTATGTTCCCTCGTTATGGCATGCTTTCGATCTCTTCAGATTTATTTTTGATATCTATTATCTATGTCCCCTCTTTATGGCATGCTATGCATCTCTTCAGATTTATTTTTGATATCTATTATCTCTGTCCCCTCTATATGGCATGCTATGGATCTCTTCAGATTTATTTTTGATATCTATTATCTATGTCCCCTCTATATGGCATGCTATGGATCTCTTCAGATTTATTTTTGATATCTAGTATCTATGTCCCCTCTATATGGCATGCTTTGGATCTCTTCAGATTTATTTTTGATATCTATTACCTATCTCCTCTCTTTATGGCATGCTTTCGATCTCTTCAGATTTATTTTTGATATCTATTATCTATGTCCCCTCTTTATGGCATGCTATGGATCTCTTCAGATTTATTTTTGATATCTATTATCTATGTCCCCTCTTTATGGCATGCTATGCATCTCTTCAGATTTATTTTTGATATCTATTATCTATGTCCCCTCTTTATGGCATGCTATGGATCTCTTCAGATTTGTTTTTGATATCTATTATCTATGTCCCCTCTATATGGCATGCTATTGATCTCTTCAGATTTATTTTTAATATCTATTATCTATGTCCCCTCTTTATGGCATGCTATGGATCTCTTCAGATTTATTTTTGATATCTATTATCTATGTCCCCTCTTTATGGCATGCTATGCATCTCTTCAGATTTATTTTTGATATCTATTATCTATGTCCCCTCTTTATGGCATGCTTTCGATCTCTTCAGATTTATTTTTGATATCTATTATCTATGCCCTCTCTTTACGACATGCTATGGATCTCTTCAGATTTATTTGTGATATCTATTATCTATGTCCCCTCCTTATGGCATGTAATGGATCTCTTCAGATTTATTTTTTAATCTATTATCTATGTCCCCTCTTTATGGCATGCTATGGATCTGTTCAGATTTATTTTTGATATCTATTATCTCTGTCCCCTCTATATGGCATGCTATGGATCTCTTCAGATTTATTTTTGATATCTATTATCTATGTCCCCTCTATATGGCATGCTATGGATCTGTTCAGATTTATTTTTGATATCTATTATCTCTGTCCCCTCTATATGGCATGCTTTGGATCTCTTCAGATATATTTTTGATATCTATTATCTATGTCCCCTCTATATGACATGCTATGGATCTCTTCAGATTTATTTTTGATATCTATTATCTCTGTCCCCTCTTTATGGCATGCTATGGATCTCTTCAGATTTATTTTTGATATCTATTATCTATGTCCCCTCTTTATGGCATGCTATGCATCTCTTCAGATTTATTTTTGATATCTATTATCTATGTCCCCTCTTTATGGCATGCTATGGATCTCTTCAAATTTATTTTTGATATCTATTATCTATGTCTCCTCTTTATGGCATGCTATGGATCTCTTCAGATTTGTTTTTGATATCTATTATGTATGTCCCCTCTATATGGCATGCTATGGATCTCTTCAGATTTATTTTTGATATCTATTATCTATGTCCCCTCTATATGGCATGCTATGGATCTCTTCAGATTTATTTTTGATATCTATTATCTATGTCCCCTCTTTATGGCATGCTATGTATCTCTTCAGATTTACTTTTGATATCTGTTATCTATGTCCCCTCTATATGGCATGCTATGGATCTCTTCAGATTTATTTTTGATATCTATTATCTATGTCCCCTCTATATGACATGCTATGGATCTCTTCAGATTTATTTTTGAGTCGGATTCATGCTTTACAATAAGACATTCAACTGATGTGTTATTATCAGAATCGAGTGCATTAGTATTAACTACATTGCTGATAGGGATACACACACCATTTACCTTGACCTGATTTAATCCTATAGGCTTCTAACTACATTTATTTCTTTTACAGGTCCCATCGCAAGCATCTTGACCAACCGTTATGGCTGTCGTAAGGTGACCATTACTGGAACTATTATTACTGCAGTTGGGTTCATTCTCAGTATATTTGCACCGAATATTTATTTATCTTTATTTCACATTAGGAATTCTTTCAGGTTTGTAAAAAAGACAGTCGTATTTAAAATCTAAAGTAATTTTACTGAAAAAAAATGGTAGGAGACTGAATTTTGGTACAATTCTCCCGGGTTTAACTTACAGTATATTATCCTACACGTATGTAACTAGATTATACACATACCATAACTGGGGAGTATCCCCTCATGTATAGCTCTGTTATAACTAGGGAGTATCTCCTCATGTATAGCTCTGTGATATCTAGAGAGTATCCCCTCATATATTGCTCTGTTATAACTAGGGAGTATCCCCTCATGTGTAGCTCTGTTACAACTAGAGAGTATCTCCTCATGTAAAGCTCTGTCATAACTAGGGAGTATCCCCTCAGGTATAGCTCTGCCATAACTAGGGAGTATCCCCCCATGTATATTTCTGTCATAACTATGGAGTATCTCCTCATGTATAGCTCTGTAATAACTAGGGAGTATCTCCTCACGTATAGCTCTGTCATAACTAGGGAGTATCCCCTCATATATAGCTCTGTCATAACTAGGGAGTATTCCCTCATATATAGCTCTGCTGTAACTAGGGAGTATCCCCTCATATATAGCTCTGTCATAACTAGGGAGTATCTCCTCATGTAAAGCTCTGTTAAAACTAGGGAGTATCCTCTCATGTATAGCTCTGTTATAACTAGGGAGTATCTCCTCATGTATATGTCTGTCATAACTAGGGAGTATCCCCTCACATATAGCTCTGTCATAACTAGGGAGTTTTCCCTCATATATAGCTCTGCTATAACTATGGAGTATCTCCTCATGTATACCGCTGCTATAACTAGGGAGTATCCCCTCATGTATAGCTCTGTGATATCTAGAGAGTATCCCCTCATATATTGCTCTGTTATAACTAGGGAGTATCCCCTCATGTATAGCTCTGCCATAACTAGGGAGTATCCCCCCCCCATGTATATTTCTGTCATAACTATGGAGTTGTCCTCATGTATAGCTCTGTTATAACTAGGGAGTATCTCCTCATGTATAGCTCTCTCATAACTAGGGAGTATCCCCTCATATATAGCTCTGTCATAACTAGGGAGTATTCCCTCATATATAGCTCTACTATAACTAGGGAGTATCCCCTCATGTATCGCTCTGTTATAACTAGGGAGTAACCCCTCATATATAGCTCTGTCATAACTAGGGAGTATTCCCTCATGTATAGCTCTGTCATATCTAGGGAGTATCCCCTCATGTATAGCTCTGTTATAACTAGGGAGTATCTCCTCATGTATTGCTCTGCCATAACTAGGGAGTATCTCCTCATGTATAGCTCTGTCATATCTAGGGAGTATCCCCTTATATATAGCTCTGTTATAACTAGGGAGTATCCCCTCATGTATAGCTCTGTTATAACTAGGGAGTATCTCCTCATGTATTGCTCTGCCATAACTAGGGAGTATCCCCTCATGTATAGCTCTGTCATAACTAGGGAGTATCTCCTCATGTATAGCTCTGTTATAACTAGGGAGTATCTCCTCATGTATGGCTCTGTCATCACTAGGGAGTATCCCCTGATGTATATCTCTGTTATAACTAGGGAGTATCCCCTCATGTATAGCTCTGTTATAACTAGGGAGTATCTCCTCATGTATAGCTCTGCCATAACTAGGGAGTATCTCCTCATGTATAGCTCTGTTATAACTAGGGAGTATCCCCTCATGTATAGCTCTGTTATAACTAGGGAGTATCCCCTCATGTATAGCTCTGTCATAACTAGGGAGTATCTCCTCATGTATAGCTCTGTTATAACTAGGGAGTATCCCCTCATGTATAGCTCTGTTATAACTAGGGAGTATCCCCTCATGTATAGCTCTGTTATAACTAGGGAGTATCTCCTCATGTATAGCTCTGTTATAACTAGGGAGTATCTCCTCATGTATAGCTCTGTCATAACTAGGGAGTATCCCCTCATGTATAGCTCTGTGATATCTAGGGAGTATCCCCTCATGTATAGCTCTGTTATAACTAGGGAGTATCTCCTCATGTATAGCTCTGTTATAACTAGGGAGTATCCCCTCATGTATAGCTCTGTCATAACTAGGGAGTATCCCCTCATGTATAGCTCTGTTATAACTAGGGAGTATCCCCTCATGTATAGCTCTGTTATAACTAGGGAGTATCCCCTCATGTATAGCTCTGTTATAACTAGGGAGTATCTCCTCATGTATAGCTCTGTCATGACTAGAGAGTATCCCCTCATATATCGCTCTGTTATAACTAGGGAGTATCTCCTCATGTATAGCTCTGCTATAACTAGGGAGTATCCCCTCATGTATAGCTCTGTCATAACTAGGGAGTATCTCCTCATGTATAGCTCTGTTATAACTAGGGAGTATCCCCTCATGTATAGCTCTGCTATAACTAGGGAGTATCCACTCATGTATAGCTCTGTCATAACTAGGGAGTATCTCCTCATGTATAGCTCTGTTATAACTAGGGAGTATCTCCTCATGTATAGCTCTGCTATAACTAGGGAGTATCCCCTCATGTATAGCTCTGTCATAACTAGGGAGTATCTCCTCATGTATAGCTCTGTTATAACTAGGGAGTATCTCCTCATGTATAGCTCTGCTATAACTAGGGAGTATCCCCTCATGTATAGCTCTGTCATAACTAGGGAGTATCCCCTCATGTATAGCTCTGTTATAACTAGGGAGTATCCCCTCATGTATAGCTCTGCCATCACTAGGGAGTATCTCCTCATGTATAGCTCTGTTATAACTAGGGAGTATCTCCTCATGTATAGCTATGTCATAACTAGGGAGTATCCCCTCATGTATAGCTCTGTCATAACTATGGAGTATCCCCTCATGTATAGCTCTGTTATAACTAGGGAGTATCCCCTCATGTATAGCTCTGCCATCACTAGGGAGTATCTCCTCATGTATAGCTCTGTTATAACTAGGGAGTATCTCCTCATGTATAACTATGTCATAACTAGGGAGTATCCCCTCATGTATAGCTCTGTCATAACTATGGAGTATCCCCTCATGTATAGCTCTGTTATAACTAGGGAGTATCCCCTCATGTATAGCTCTGTTATAACTAGGGAGTATCCCCTCATGTATAGCTCTGTCATCACTAGGGAGGATCCCCTCATGTATAGCTCTGTTATAACTAGGGAATATCCCCTCATGTTTAGCTCTGTTATAACTAGGGAGTATTCCCTCATGTATAGCTCTGTTATAACTAGGGAGTATCTCCTCATGTATAGCTCTGCCATCACTAGGGAGTATCTCCTCATGTATAGCTCTGTCATCACTAGGGAGTATCCCCTCATGTATAGCTCTGTTATAACTAGGGAGTATCCCCTCATGTATAGCTCTGTTATAACTAGGGAGTATTCCCTCATGTATAGCTCTGTTATAACTAGGGAGTATCCCCTCATGTATAGCTCTGCCATCACTAGGGAGTATCTCCTCATGTATAGCTCTGTTATAACTAGGGAGTATCTCCTCATGTATAGCTATGTCATAACTAGGGAGTATCCCCTCATGTATAGCACTGTCATAACTATGGAGTATCCCCTCATGTATAGCTCTGTTATAACTAGGGAGTATCCCCTCATGTATAGCTCTGCCATCACTAGGGAGTATCTCCTCATGTATAGCTCTGTCATCACTAGGGAGTATCCCCTCATGTATAGCTCTGTTATAACTAGGGAGTATCCCCTCATGTATAGCTCTGTTATAACTAGGGAGTATTCCCTAATGTATAGCTCTGTTATAACTAGGGACTATCCCCTCATGTATAGCTCTGCCATCACTAGGGAGTATCTCCTCATGTAGAGCTCTGTTATAGCTAGGGAGTATCCCCTCAAGTATAGCTCTGTCATATCTAGGGAGTATCACCTCATGTATAGCTCTGTTATAACTAGGGAGTATCCCCTCATGTATACCTCTGTCATAACTAGGGAGTATCTCCTCATGTAGAGCTCTGCCATCACTAGGGAGTATCTCCTCATGTATAGCTGTGTTATAACTAGGGAGTATCTCCTCATGTATAGCTCTGTTATAACTAGGGAGTATCTCCTCATGTATAGCTCTGTCATAACTAGGGAGTATCCTCTCATATATAGCTCTGTTATAACTAGGGAGTATCCCCTCATGTATAGCTCTGTCATTACTAGAGAGAATCCCCTCATGTATAGCTCTGTTATAACTAGGGAGTATCTCCTCATGTATAGCTCTGTCATGACTAGAGAGTATCCCCTCATGTATAGCTCTGTTATAACTAGGGAGTATCTCCTCATGTAGAGCTCTGTCATGACTAGAGAGTATCCCCTCATATATCGCTCTGTTATAACTAGGGAGTATCTCCTCATGTAGAGCTCTGCCATCACTAGGGAGTATCTCCTCATGTATAGCTCTGTTATAACTAGGGAGTATCTCCTCATGTATAGCTCTGTTATAACTAGGGAGTATCTCCTCATGTATAGCTCTGTCATAACTAGGGAGTATCCCCTCATGTATAGCTCTGTTATAACTAGGGAGTATCCCCTCATGTATAGCTCTGTCATAACTAGGGAGTATCCCCTCATGTATAGCTCTGTTATAACTAGGGAGTATCTCCTCATGTATAGCTCTGTCATTACTAGAGAGAATCCCCTCATGTATAGCTCTGTTATAACTAGGGAGTATCTCCTCATGTATAGCTCTGCTATAACTAGGGAGTATCCCCTCATGTATAGCTCTATCATAACTAGGGAGTATCTCCTCATGTATAGCTCTGTTATAACTAGGCAGTATCCCCTCATGTATAGCTCTGTTATAACTAGGGAGTATCCCCTCATGTATAGCTCTGTTATAACTAGGGAGTATCCCCTCATGTATCGCTCTGTTATAACTAGGCAGTATCCCCTCATGTATAGCTCTGTTATAGCTAGGGAGTATTCCCTCATGTATAGCTCTGTTATAACTAGGGAGTATCCCCCCATGTATCGCTCTGTCATAACTAGGGAGTATCTCCTCATGTATAACTCTGTTATAACTAGGGAGTATCTCCTATTGTATAGCTCTGTCATAACTAGGGAGTATCCCCTTATATATAGCTCTGTTATAACTAGGGAGTATCCCCTCATGTATAGCTCTGTTATAACTAGGGAGTATCCCCTCATGTATAGCTCTGCCATCACTAGGGAGTATCTCCTCATGTATAGCTCTGTTATAACTAGGGAGTATCCCCTCATGTATAGCTCTGTCATAACTAGGGAGTATCTCCTCATGTATAGCTCTGTTATAACTAGGGAGTATCCCCTCATGTATAGCTCTGTCATAACTAGGGAGTATCTCCTCATGTATAGCTCTGTTATAACTAGGGAGTATCCCCTCATGTATAGCTCTGTCATAACTAGGGAGTATCTCCTCATGTATAGCTCTGTTATAACTAGGGAGTATCCCCTCATGTATAGCTCTGTCATAACTAGGGAGTATCTCCTCATGTATAGCTCTGTTATAACTAGGGAGTATCCCCTCATGTATAGCTCTGTTATAACTAGGGAGTATCCCCTCATGTATAGCTCTGCCATCACTAGGGAGTATCCCCTCATATATTGCTCTCTCATAACTAGGGAGTATCTCCTAATGTATAGCTCTGTTATAACTAGGGAGTATCCCCTCATGTATAGCTATGTCATAACTAGGGAATATCCCCTCATGTATAGCTCTGTCATAACTAGGGAGTATCCCCTCATGTATAGCTCTGTCATAACTAGGGAGTATCCCCTCATGTATAGCTCTGTCATAACTAGGGAGTATCTCCTCATGTATAGCTCTGTTATAACTAGGGAGTATCCCCTCATGTATAGCTCTGTCATCACTAGGGAGTATCCCCTCATGTATAGCTCTGTTATAACTAGGGAGTATTCCCTCATGTATAGCTCTGTTATATCTAGGGAGTATCCCCTCATGTATAGCTCTGCCATCACTAGGGAGTATCCCCTCATGTATAGCTCTGTCATCACTAGGGAATATCCCCTCATGTATAGCTCTGTTATAACTAGGGAGTATCCCCTCATGTATAGCTCTGTTATAACTAGGGAGTATTCCCTAATGTATAGCTCTGTTATAACTAGGGAGTATTCCCTCATGTATAGCTCTGCAATCACTGGGGAGTATCTCCTCATGTAGAGCTCTGTTATAGCTAGGGAGTATCACCTCAAGTATAGCTCTGTCATATCTAGGGAGTATCCCCTCATGTATAGCTCTGTTATAACTAGGGAGTATCCCCTCATGTATAGCTCTGTTATAACTAGGGAGTATTCCCTAATGTATAGCTCTGTTATAACTAGGGAGTATCCCCTCATGTATAGCTCTGTTATAAGTAGGGAGTATCCCCCCATGTATAGCTCTGTCATAACTAGGGAGTATCTCCTCATGTGGAGCTCTGCCATCACTAGGGAGTATCCCCTTATGTATAGCTCTGTTATAACTAGGGAGTATCCCCTCATGTATAGCTCTGTTATAACTAGGGAGTATTCCCTCATGTATAGCTATGTAATAATTAGGGAGTATCCCCTCATGTATAGCTCTGCCATCACTAGGGAGTATCTCCTCATGTATAGCTCTGTTATAACTAGGGAGTATCCCCTCATGTATAACTCGGTTATGACTAGAGAATATCTCCTCATGTATAGCTCTGTTATAACTAGGGAGTATCTCCTCATGTATAGCTCTGCCATCACTAGGGAGTATCTCCTCATGTATAGCTCTGTCATCACTAGGGAGTATCCTCTCATGTATAGCTCTGTCATAACTATGGAGTATCCCCTCATGTATAGCTCTGTCATAACTAGGGAGTATCTCCTCATGGTTAGCTCTGTTATAACTAGGGAGTATCTCCTCATGTATAGCTCTGTCATAACTAGGGAGTATCCCCTCATGTGTAGCTCTGTTATAATTAGAGAGTATCTCCTCATATATAGCTCTGTCATAACTAGGGAGTATCCCTTCATGTACAGCTCTGCCATAACTAGGGAGTATCCCCCCCCCATGTATATTTCTGTCATAACTATGTAATATCTCCTCATGTATAGCTCTGTTATAACTAGGGAGTATCTCCTCATGTATAGCTCTGTCATAACTAGGGAGTATCCTCTCATGTATAGCTCTGTCATAACTATGGAGTATCCCCTCATGTATAGCTCTGTCAGAACTAGGGAGTATCCTCTGATATATAGCTCTGTCATAACTAGAGAGTATCCCCTCATGTATAGCTCTGTCATAACTAGGGAGTATCCTCTCATGTATAGCTCTGTCATAACTATGGAGTATCCCCTCATGTATAGCTCTGTCATATCTAGGGAGTATCCCCTTATATATAGCTCTGTTATAACTAGGGAGTATCCCCTCATGTATAGCTCTGTTATAACTAGGGAGTATCTCCTCATGTATTGCTCTGCCATAACTAGGGAGTATCTCCTCATGTATAGCTCTGTCATAACTAGGGAGTATTCCCTCATGTATAGCTCTGTCATAACTAGGGAGTATCTCCTCCTGTATAGCTCTGTCATAACTAGGGAGTATCCCCTCATGTATAGCTCTGTTATAACTAGAGAGTATCTCCTCATGTATAGCTCTGTCATAACTATGGAGTATCCCCTCATGTATCGCTCTGTCATAACTAGGGAGTATCCCCTAATGAATACCTCTGTCATATCTAGGGAGTTTCTCCTCTTGTAAAGATCTGTCACATCCAGGGAGTATCTTCTCATGTATAGCTCTGTCATAATTAGGGATTGTCCCGTCATGTATAGCTCTGTCATAACTAGGGAGTATCCCTTCATGTATCGCTCTGTCATATCTAAGGAGTATCTCCTCCTTTATAGCTCTGTCATAACTAGGGAGTATCTCCTCAAGTATAGCTCTGTCATAACTAGGGAGTATCCTGTCATGTAATGCTCTTTCAGAACTAAGATGTGTCCCCTCATGTATAGCTCAGTCTTAAGGTGAATCGGTTCTTGTTCCTTTTTAACAAGTATTTTGAACCCGAGCATCACTAAAATGCCTGTCGAAATAGTTCATACTACGAAAGCAAGATGATGATGATGATGATGATGATGATGATGATGATATACGTTCTCAAGTTATTTTATGCTATTGATTTTATTTTAGGCATTGGGCTTGGTTTGATACATCTCCCCACAAAAGTCTGTGTAAGTTATTACTTTGAGAAAAAGAGGTCATTAGCCATGGGTCTGGCAGTATGTGGATCTGGCATCGGTACCTTTATATTTGCACCAATCACCGAGTTGTTGGTGGAGCAATACGGTTGGAAAGGAACAACGTTAATACAAGCTGGAATCATTTTAAACTGCATACTCTGCGGGGTAATGTATCGACCACTGAATTCTTATAAGAACATAGTAAAGGAAGATTGGGTCGAGTCAGAACCCTTGGCTAAGGAAAGGGAAGCAAATGATACAACTGATGAACCCACTGTGCTTACCCCTGTTGCTATAATGAGTAGGATTCCTGTAACAAAGAATTCGTCACATTTTGCCAAAAGTGATGGCGCTCTTCATGAAATGCAAGGAGATAAACCGCCGTGGACATGTAATGGATCGGAATCCGTCGTGTGTAAAGCAGGTCATCTCAGTCCGCAGTTAATATTCAGAAAGGATATGTTTCTTAGTTTGCCTTTAGTAGATACCTCACAATATTATTCTACCTGTGCTATAAACATGAATAGTACACCTGTTGCAATGGGTATTGATCCTGAACAGAAAGAATTGAAAATATGCTGCTGTCTTAAATTACCGTCCGATGACAAATACTCAGTACGTCACCTAATGAACTTTTCTTTACTTAGAGATGCAGTTTTCATTTTAATCGCCATTTCGAACTTTTTAACGATGATTGGATTCTTCATGCCTTTTATTTTTCTTGTGGACCGGGCGCACGAGACAGGAATAAGTAAACAGAATGCTACATTGCTTCTTTCCATTGTTGGTATTGCTAATACAGTTGCTCGGATCGTATTCGGATGGATATCTGACCGGAAAGGCGTGAACCGTCTATATCTATACAGCACTTCTCTTGTATTATGTGGCGTAGTAACTGCCATCAGTCCACTTCATGATAGTTACGCCTATCTCGTCGGTTATTCCATTCTATTCGGTACATTGATAGGTAAGGTTTTACGGAAGCAAAAGGTCATTTATAATATCCATTTATTACAATAAACGTAATCAATATGAACAATGGGATTATCATAATCTGGAGAAATTGTCATATTTAATTATACATCTTGCATTCATAGATAGATATAACTTTGTTTATCGTCGCGCCGGTCTAGCAATCATAACACTGTTATTAAATTTTGGGGCAAATGATTTCTGAAATATTTTTGGGGTTATTTATTTATGTATTTATGTATTTATCTATTTATTTATTTATTATTATTATATATTTATTTATTTATTTATTTATTTATTTATTTATTTTATTTTTTAAAGTTTTCCAGCAGATTGTTGGAATTTAAATGGGTATCAACTGTGCACCTCTCCGAGACGAAACTTTTGGTACTCATGTTACGCATAATTTTAAAGTCATTGTAGGTTTGTTTGGTTGGTGGGGAATTATCTTTTTCCATTCTTTTTTTTTTTTTTTCTTCGTTTTGATTTGTTTTGTTATTGTTTTTGCTTCTTTTTTGTTTTTGTTTTTGTTTTGTTTTTTTTTTTTTTGTTTGCTTCTTCATCTTCATTTTCTTATGAGTGTTTTGTTCGGAGGGCCAAGAGACTAATGAAAAAATATACTCACACAGGGCTAACAGATCCAACGCATAAAACTCTTATTGAGGAAATCCTAAGACCGATACAAACATATTGTCGGACAATATAAAATGTCCTTTTCCAAAATTTTATATGATATTCTGGAACTCGATCCATGCGTAGTGACGTACTTTAAACATCGTGACACATTACCTACATGTGTATGATTTTACCACCTAAAACAAGAGGCTTCTGTTGAATATTTCAGTGTAAAGTCTAACATGCTCGCAAGAGACGCTCACTCCTTCCGGAATCCCGTCTCATACCAATTGTTCTCGCTGAAACCACCACTGCCGAATTTGCAATGATTAAACTAGACTTTGAATACTGGACATCAAGTGGTACTCTGTCACATTTATACTTATGAATACTTTTAATCTATGTCTATTTAGTTTCATTGCTCTGGGGATCTTTCTTATAAAGCATTATTATTTCTCTAAATTTAGACATAAAGTCGTGTTAAGCATTTATTATTGGATATTAATTTTCTAAAATATATTAAGGTAATCCAAGGCTAATAATTCTCTAAATTTAAAGGTCTTTAAAGGTCATCTATGGCGAATAATTTTCTAAATTTCGAAATTGTTCTTAGAAATCATCGTAATGTATGGCAGATAATTTTCTACATTTAGAAATCTTTCTCATAAATCACTGCAATGTATTGCATAAATTTTCCACATTTAAAAATCTCTTATATATAATGGTAAACACTGACAAATAATTTTCTAGATCTAGAAATCTTTCTTATATTATATTTGTTTCGTCTGTAATTAAGGACATTCACGACAGGTGGGTCTAACCAAACAGGAGATGCTCACTCCTACCGGTCACCTGGTCTCGCGTCTGAATTCCAGAGGTCCGTTAATGTCCATTGTGGTACATTGTTAGTGCCATAGTCATGTGACACCAGGAACTTTGGTATTTTACATTATAAATCATGATGTTTTACTTACGGTATCATTTTCTAAACTCAAGAAATCTCTTAACTTTAAGTTTTAGACATTTCTCCCGAGAATAATTGTAATCTATGGCTAACGTGTTTCTAAATCTAGAAAACTCTTTTTATGATTCCAAATACTTCACAGGTTAATATCACTCTATCACACAAATATAGATAGACATACGGACAACACAAATAAAAACTGGGATACAGACAATAGACATAAGGGTAGATATGCATACAACAGACATAAAGGTAGATATATAGACAACAGATATAAATGTAGACATACGGACAACAGATATAGAAGTAGACATAAGGACAGCAGATATAAAGGTAGACATATGGACAACAGATATAAAGGTAGATATGCAGACAACAGATGTAAATATAGACATACGGACAGCAGATATAAAGGTAGACATATGGACAACATATATAAAGATAGATATGCAGACAACAGATGTAAATATAGACATACGGACAGCAGATATAAAGGTAGACATACGGACAGCAGATATAAAGATAGACATATTGAAAACAAATATAAAGGTAGATATTCGGACAACAGATGTAAAGATAGACATACGGACGACAGATATAAAGGTTAACATACAGACAACAGTTATAAAGTGATACATACAGAAAACAGATATAAAGGTAGACCTACGGACAACAGATATAAAGGTAGATATGCAGACAACAGATATAAATGTAGACATACGGACAACAGATATAAAGATAGACATACGGACAACAGATATAAAGGTAGATACGCAGACAACAGATATAAATGTAGACCTACGGACAACAGATATAAAGGGAGACACACAGACAACAGATATAAAAGTAGACATACGGACAACAGATATAAAGGTAGATATGCAGACAACAGATATAAAGTTAGATATACGGACAACAGATGTAAAGATAAACATACGTATAACACATATAAAGATAGACATACGGACAACAGATATAAAGGTAGATATACAACAGATGTAAAGAAGGACATACGTACAACACATATAAAGGTAGACATATGGGCAACAGATATATAGGGAGACACACCGACAACAGATACAAAGTTAGAGCTACGGAAAATAGATATAAAGGTAGACATACGGACAACAGATATAAAGGTAGACATACGGACAACAGATATAAAGGTAGACATATGGGCAACAGATATTAAATCAGATATGCAGACAACAAACACAAAAAATCAGATTAACTCAAGACTCCTCATTAGACGAAGTACACAAAATAAGAATCAAAATAGAAAAACGGCAATATCTTTTCCATACATAACTTTAAGAAAGAAAAAAGAGGAGTTACTGGCTCAGTGGCAGAAGTCACCATGGACCTATACAATAACTAGTTTTCTATATTGACATTTTCAGGTGCGATGGTAGTTGTTGGTCCTTTAGTCATAATAGATCTTCTGGGTATAGATAAACTTAGCAGTGCCTTCGGTCTGTCATTGATGTTTCAAGGAATTGCAACATTCATTGGTCCTCCAATAGCAGGTAAAAAAAAAACTTTCACATAAAATTAATAACAAAATGAAAATACTTAAACCTACATGTGTTTTGCTCGTTTGTTTTATCTTAGTTATTAATATGTTGGTGTTGTGGTTATTTGTGACGAGCACTAATCATACACTTAACTACAGAGGTGTTCTCTTTCAAGGATATCTGGTCTCACCATTCCTGTCCCGTGATGTATAACTGTCCTCAGTCATCTGGTCTCACCATTCATTTCCGACCGGGAAGTATAACTGTCCTCAGTCATCTGGTCTCACCATTCCTGTCCCGTGATGTATAACTGTCCTCAGTCATCTGGTCTCACCATTCCTGTCCCGTGATGTATAACTATCCTCAGTCATCTGGTCTCACCATTCCTGTCCCGTGATGTATAACTATCCTCAGTCATCTGGTCTCACCATTCCTGTCCCGTGATGTATAACTATCCTCAGTCATCTGGTCTCACCATTCCTGTCCCGTGATGTATAACTATCCTCAGTCATCTGGTCTCACCATTCCTGTCCCGTGATGTATAACTGTCATCAGTCATCTGGTCTCACCATTCCTGTCCCGTGATGTATAACTATCCTCAGTCATCTGGTCTCACTATTCCTGTCCCGTGATGTATAACTATCCTCAGTCATCTGGTCTCACCATTTATTTCCTGGGAAGTATAACTGTCATCAGTCATCTGGTCTCACCATTCATTTCCCGGGAAGTATAACTGTCATCAGTCATCTGGTCTCACCATTCATTTCCTGGGAAGTATAACTGTCTTCATTCATCTGGTCTCACCATTCATTTCCCGGGAAGTATAACTGTCATCAGTCATCTGGTCTCACCATTCACTTCCCGGAAAGTATAACTGTCCTCAGTCATCTGGTCTCACCATTCATTTCCCGGGAAGTATAACTGTCCTCAGTCATCTGGTCTCACCATTCATTTCCCGTGATGCATAACTGTCCTCAGTCATCTGGTCTCACCATTCATTTCCCGGAAAGTATAACTGTCCCAAGTCATCTGGTCTTACCATTCATTTCCCGGGAAGTATAACTGTCCTCAGTCATCTGGTCTCACCATTCAATTCCCGTGATGTATAACTGTCCTCAGTCATCTGGTCTCACCATTCATTTCCCGGGAAGTATAACTGTCCTAAGTCATCTGGTCTCACCATTCATTTCCCGGGAAGTATAACTGTCCTCAGTCATCTGGTCTCATTATTCATTTCCGGGATATAAAATTGTCCTGAGTCATCTGGTCTCACCATTCATTTCCCGGGAAATAAAACTGCCCTCAATCATCTGCTCTCACAATTCATTTCCCGGGAAGTATAACTGTCCTCAGTCATCTAGTCTCACCATTCATTTCCCGGGAAGTAAAACTGTCCTCAATCATCTGGTCTCACCATTCATTTCCCGGGAAGTATAACTGTCCTCAGTCATCTGGTCTCACCATTCATTTCCCGTGATGTATAACTGTCATCAGTCATCTGGTCTCACCATTTATTTCCCGGGAAGTATAACTGTCATCAGTCATCTGGTCTCATTATTCATTTCCGGGATATAAAATTGTCCTCAGTCATCTGGTGTCACCATTCATTTCCCGGGAAGTATAACTGTCCTAAGTCATCTGGTCTCACCATTCATATACCGGGAAGTATAACTGTCCTCAGTCATCTGGTCTCAATATTTATTTCCCGGGAAGTATAACTGTCATCAGTCATCTGGTCTCACCATTCATTTCCCGGGAAGTATAACTGTCCTAAGTCATCTGGTCTCACCATTCATTTCCCGGGAAGTATAACTGTCCTAAGTCATCTGGTCTCACCATTCATTTCCCGGGAAGTATAACTGTCATCAGTCATCTGGTCTCACCATTCATTTCCTGGGTTATATAATTGTCTTCAGTGATCTGGTCTAACCATTCCTTTTCCGTGATGTATAATTGCCCTCAGTCATCTGGTCTCACCATTCATTTCCGGGATATAAAATTGTCCTCAGTCATCTGGTCTCACCATTCATTGCTCAGGATGTATACCTGTAGTGTAAAATTGTCATGTACAATCGTCCTTAATCATTTGGTCTCACGATTTATCTCCTGTAATTTATAATTGTCCTCAGATATGTGGATTTACCAGTCATTTTCCAGGATGTATAATTGTCCCCAATCATCTGGTCCCGCCATTCATTTCCAGTGATGTAAATTTGTCCTTAGATGTCTGGTCTCACCAGTCATTTCCCGGGTTGTATAATTGTCCTCAATAATCTGGTCTCACCATTCATTTCCCGGGTTATATAATTGTCCTCAGTCATCTGGACTCACCATTAATTTCCCGTGATGTATAATTGTCCTCAATCATGTGGTCTCACCATTGATTGCCTAGGATGTATTCCTGCTGTGTATAATTGCCATGTATAATTATCCTTAATAAATTTCCCGGGAATTCGTCTAGTCTCACTATTCATTTCCTGGAATGAATAATTGTTCTGAGCCATCCTGTCTCACCGTACATTTCCCAGGTTGTATAATTGTCCTCAGTCATCTGGTCTCACCATTCATTGACTAGGATGTATACCTGCAAGATACAATGGTCATGTACAGTTGTCCTCAGTCATTTCGTCTCACCATTCATTTCCCGGGTTGTATAATTGTCCTCACTGATCTGGTCACACCATTCATTTCCCGTGATGTATAGTTGTCCTCAATCATCTGGTCTCACCATTCATTTTCCGGGTTGTATAATTTTCTCAGTGATGTGGTCTCACCATTCATTTCCCGTTATGTATAATTGTCCCCATTCATCTGGTCTCACCTTTCATTTCTTGTGACGTTTAATTGACCCCGGTCATCTGGTCTCACCAGCCTTTCCCAGGATGTATAATTGTCCTCAGTCATCTGGTCTCACCACTCATTTCACGTATAATTGTCATGTATAATTTTCCTCAGTCATCTGGAACCGGCGCCATTAACTGAAAAAATATTTAAGTCAATTACTTTAATTTATTCCATTATAAAAGTTCAAATAAATTCTCAGGAAGAATGGTTTAATTCTATTTATCGATAAATAATATTCAATATAATCCAAATCCCAGTTATTAATTTATTGTTCATCAGAAGAATATGAAATAATGACCTAAGAATTTTCACAGTTTATGGCGGCGGACCTTGGTCTGACCATTCATTTCCCTGTTGGAGTTGACTTCGTGATTTATAGATTGTTTGAGGTGGTTTCCTCGTCTGAATTATCGTATGAGTCATGATTTTCGTATACATCATAACATTTAATAATATATTTGATATATATTTCTTGATTATAAAATCATATCTTTCATCAATATTTTGCATTCAATTTCTTAGGATGGTTGTATGACGGAACTGGGAGTTACCATGTGTCATTTTACGTAGCTGGAACAGTAGTCGCCGTCAGTGGCGTTATTCTGTATACAATCCCGTTTGTTAAACGATCCACAGAGTAAAGCTATCGTATACAAAAATAAGCTGAACAAAACAACAGTTAAATAAATGACAAAATAATATTTAGTTTTTATAAGAAATATGTATAAATGTCTAAAAGGTTAAAAGACAGTGTATTACTACTACTACTACTACTACTACTACTACTACTACTACTACTACTACTACTACTATTATTATTATTATTATTATTATTATTATTATTATTACTACTACTACTACTACTACTACTACTACTACTACTACTACTACTACTACTATTATTATTATTATCATGCTTTGCTGTACATGTCCCTGGTTTTCCATTCGAAAATCTTTGTGACCTTTCTTTTACACGAAATATTTGAAGACTTCTCGCTAAAAATTGAATCTTATTGTAAGTCCCCCATGCATAGCTCTGTCCTTAGGTTGCTTAGATTGATTCTTTGGCTCACTAGCTAGCCACTATGGTGTTAATCTGCTTTTCAAATATTTATATATTATCAGAACTCCAATCGTTCGGCCATGAGCTTCACTGAAGAGACACATATTTCCGAAATGCTCATCTGGTGCACAAAATCAAGATGTATATCTGCACTACTATTTATTATAACCATCAGGCCGGTGTCACTGCTGGTGGACTGATAGTTCTCGAGGGCATCACAAGTCTAGTTTTCAGTACTATGACGTGAAATATATACTTCAAATGTTCAGTCATGACATTTTGTAAATCACTCTAAAACTACGGAGTATCTCCCTTATGGATAGCTTTGTCTTTACATTGATTATTTGGCTGACATTTTCGGCCACTCTCCTTTACAAATATTTATATCTTATTAAAACTGCCATTCCTATTACTTTGGCACATAGAAAATATTGTAAATGTGTAAAAAAAAAAACATATTTTAGACAAAAAGTTTCCTTTGGAGAAGTCCTCTTTCACAGTTCATTCAAGCAGTGTTTTGAAAAAGATAACACATTTTGACCATAAGAACTTTCAAACCGTCTACAACAATTTACTTTGTTGTCACAAATACTGCTTTTGCAGTGTTAAACTTTCTGCCGAGGATTCGATTTAAACGTTGGCCTACCCTTTCCTTATTACACAAAAAATTACATTGATAAACATATAAAATGCACATAGAAGAAACACAAAAGTACAGACAAATACATAACACACACACACACACACACACACACACACACACACACACACTTACATTCACCACTCACTCATGATATAAATACATACATAAGGGTTATATATATATATATATATATATATAGTATAATGGTAAGTATCCGTATAATATGTACATGTAAATTGACCGTGAAAACTTTTGCAGAAGTATTTACTTACTGATATAACTAACTGATATTTATAGCATTATCTATTAATTGCAAGCAATATGTAAATGTACATAGTATAATATTAAGAATCAAAACCATAATGTAATATATATTAAAGTATTCCTTTTTTCAAATTTTTGCACATTCCCATTTTTTTTTTACAAATTATATATTTTCTGGTAATATTGTAATCATATATAGCGCTATAAGAGCATTAATAGTTTTCTAGACTGTAAATATGTAAAATATTTGGTAAGAATTATTATAAGTGTTATCACATCAAAAGTTACCATCAATCAGTGTTTAGTATACTACAAATTACATTGTCATTTGATAAGGAAATACGAAAACTGGCACTTATCTTAATCCAATTTTCAAGTTCGTTCCAAAAATAATTATCGGTATGCAATATATAAATAGTTGCAAATGGTTTTGTTTGTTGTTTTGCACATATTACATACAGGCGAATCTATGAGATTTATGTATTGTAAGGATTCTGTGTGTTAATCTCAACTGAAACCATCTTAAAGTGTGTCTTCACTAATATTGAAAGGCAAAGTTTTAATCAATTTCCAGTGAACTGTTCGTTGCAAAATAACATCGTTTTTCATGCTTTAATTCATATGAGAAATTATTTATGAAAATATCATACATTGGACAACAGCCTTTATTAGAAAAGAAAATTATCTTTAGAAATGTTGGAATTACTGACTGCTGAACTTTGTTTTCATTTTTATCTTACGGGCAGAGCACGGTTTACTTATGTTGATGTCTCCTTACATATTTTTGATAGCAACATATTATTCTATAAATTTTTGTATGTAATAAATTTTTATGACCTCTCTCCTTGATAAACCTGTTGATCCTTGTTCTCTGTATGGATATATATAAATTTTTTAATGTGTGTCCTTTGATTGTGCTGCTTTTGCGGTGAGTGGGAAGATGGGTGCCCGTAAACCGGTTAACCACACCAATTGAGTAAGTTTGTTACCTTTATTGACCGTCCTAAGTCGGTATCGCATCAAAATGGAATATTTTTGTAATGTCGTTCCGTGTATATTCTATTATTATTTTTTTGTGAGCAGTTCCTTGGTGATTTGTGTCATACAGCTTTGTCAGATGTCTTCTGTTTTCTTTTTTAAAACATGGACACGTGGTAGGAATAGAACTCTTAAGACCAAGACATGTAGCAAATGGAATATTAACCGAGAAGAATGGTATAACATTTCGTATGCTTGGTAAATACAGTGAAATTTTTTATTGACTTTTATATTTGGGTTATGCCAAAGGGGGATAGAATAGTATCATCTATATCTTTGGGATTGAAATTTGACATAAACTCATACAGCGAAAATAAAACATCTTTCCAAAATTCATTTGTTGCTTTTTCTGCAGCATATTTTACATAGTCTGATCTTAATTGAAGTATATTTATTAATTTGCAATTTGAAATATATGACAATAAATATTTCCATTTGTCTACATCCACCATTTTGGTAGTTATGGATGATTATTTTTCTAGATATTCTATCTCTTTTACTGTTCCATATAAAATTAAATATTGTTTCAAATTCAGAAATGATTTTTGAGCATGGTTTTGGAAGAGAAATAAATGAGTAAATTTAGGCAGTATGATGCATTTTACTACGACAATTTTTTTTCAAGAGTTGTAAGATTTCTCTTTGACCAAGAATTAATTTCCTTTTTTATGCTTTTTATTTTGTTTTTAATGTTATTTTATCATGTAATAAAATAATCAAACGTCTTCTAAATAGACAATATGATATTGAGATCATCAAAAAGACTATAGGTCTTGTATTTGGCCCCTCTACAGCCTTATGCAGACTTTTACTTGAACGTTGCACGCTGACTAACAGGGCGGTGGGGACTATATGACGGGCCTTGTCCAAACCTCTTTCAGAGGAGACATGGTCCTGAACCTCGTCCCCTCTGACTGTTAGTCGGGACTCCTACAGATCTAGGGTCTTAGCCCGCATTCAGACTGGCAGAGCACGGTTTATCATGTTGATGTCGCATATATTTTTATACCATTATGTATTTTACAATACCTTACGTGTTTATATTTTTATGACCTCTCAATATGCGATACCTGTTGACCCTTGTTCTTTACATGGAGGATTATTTATAAATTTTTAAATGTACGTCCTTTGATTGTTCTGCTGTTACGGTGAGTGGGAAGGTGGGCCCGTAAACCGGTTAACCACACCATTTGTTTGGCTTTTGTCAAATTAAATGACCGTCCTAAGTCGGTATTGTAATTGCACTACAATCAAATATTTTTGTAATGTGATATATGTTCTAGTATATTATTTATATTCATGTATTGTATAGCTCTATGGTGACTTCTGCCACATAACTGAGCCAGTAACTCCTCTTTTTTCTTTAAAATTAAGGTTTTGGAAATTTGCTGTAAAGGTAACTCCAAGAATATTAAAGGGCTCAGTAAACCATATGAGGTTTGCGTTTTTGCAAACTCAGATTTTACAGTTTATTTCGGAACCGATCCAAACTGCTTTAGTTTTATCGATATTTGGCTTAAAACCTGAGTATTTTGCTAATGGAACAGAAGATCGAGGGCACTCTTTAAACTTTTTCAGTTCCATCTAAAAATAGTACAGTGTCATCTGCATATTGAAGCAGGCAGTATTCCTCTACAACGACTTTAATACCTTTATTGATTTATTGTGTCGTATTAGGATCCCCATTATTTTTACACATAAAATGAAGATATATGGTGAAACCGGATCACTCTGACGGCAGAAAGACGGAAAGAAAATGCCATTTTGTAAAACATAGAAATTGGTATGTTTGAATAAAACGTGAAGACTTCGGATTTACTATTGCTAATATTCCATGGTTAGATGGCGATGTTCCTAGCCTGCCATCGATGAATATGGTATATATATTTTTTAATTGGATCGAGTTGCTAGAGCCGGTACTGACGTATTGTTTTTACTTTCATGACAAAAACATTTATACAAATTACTTTGAAACAATCAGTGTTACATATATCTTAAACTCAGAAAAACTGTCGGTAAATTCTATAGATCCTATTTACAGCTTTTATCTAAATTCGGAAAAAATTTCTTTTCAAAGTTAGGTGTCCAATGGAATCTCCAATCCATATTTCTACGGTGATCTTGTATATACACTTGGAAGGGTAAAAAAAAAAGAACTCCGATGACTTCATCGCATTAGGTTTCAAAACAGTCAAAGGCCCTCGCCATCGCCGAAGTGATCCCAAGATTCTCGCTAAGACAGTAAGTCTGGTGCTGGACCCCTCTACAGCTTTTTTTTCTAGAGCGTTGTACTCTTACTAAAAGAGCGGTGGGAACTCTATGAAGGGCCTTGTTTGAACCTTCTGACAGTTAGTCGGGACCATTATGGAACAAGGACCTTAGCTTGCTTTAAGATGGCTAGAGCACGGTAGGCTCAGATTAACCTCAGTTTTATATTTTAAATAGGATTTATTTTGTCAATTATATATTTCTTAAGACCTCTCAAATTGGGTGGCCTGTTCTGTATATATGGAGTATAATATATATATGTATGTATATGTATATATATGTCCTTTAATTGTTCTGCCGTTGTGGCGAGTGAGAAGTTGGGCCTGTAAACCGGTTAACCACACCAATTGAGTAACCAGCGGTATTTCAATTGACCGCCCTAAGTCGTTCCTCACCTGCATTAACATTGAGGTTTAGGTTTTGTGATGTCTTTCTGCCTTAATTGTTTGCTATTTTGTCTGTGACTTTTGTCATATGCTTGAGTCAGATGTCTTTATGCTTTTTTTCTGCTTTCTTGGGAACGCGGGTATTTCTTCTGATTTCTCAGAACAGCTTATATTTCTTCTGATTTTTCAAGCAAACTAATATGTCCTTTCATTTTTTTTTTTTTGACACCCGAGTTTCCGTGATTCCTCAGGATTGCTGGTATTTCCTCTGATTTATAAGGATAGCGTAGTTTCTTCTGGTTTCGCAAGACATTTGATATTTATTCTGATACCTCATGACAGCATATACTTCCCTGATTTCCAGGGGTCTATGAATGTCCACAGAAGTATATGTATGAAGTTGAAAGCTAGAGCGACATAGCATCAGACAATTTTTGTATTGTACTATTGATAAAAGTACAAATTTAACTTTTCATTCTGTACAGTGGGGGCATATGAAGAATACAAGGACTAGTCGACAGTGCATCACAAACCGTAAACAGTTACATTAATGCATGTCAACAATTCCAAACGAATTGCACAGGTATGGAACACACATGTGACAGAGGTTATGACAGAGGAGAGAAGTTGAGAAAGAAGAGTGATATCGTGACAGAGGACAGAGGCTTACAGAAAGAGGTAGAAACAGACAGAGGCTCTGACAGAGGACAGAGCTTATAGAGAGAGGTGGAGACAGACAGAGGCTCTGGCAGATGAGAGAGAGCTTGTGACAAGAGAGAATGTGACAAAGAACAGAGGATGTGACAGAAGAATGAGGTTGTGACAGAGGACAGAGGCTTACAAAGAAAGGTTGAGACAGTCAGAGATTCTGAAAGAGGAGAGAGAGTTTTTGACATGAGAGAGATGTTGTGACAGACGAGAGAGTTTGTGATGGAGGACAGAGGCTATGACAGATTGGGCAGAGATGTGACAGAAGAGAGAGGTTGTGACAGATGAGAAAGGCTGTGAAAGTGGAAAAAATTTGAGACATACATAGAGGTTGTGACAGAGGACAAAGACAGTTTACTTTTGGGTTTAACTCATCACGTCAGCGAGACGTCTCCTCTTTATCTATTTATGAATATAATCATTGCTATATAATATCAATATAAACGGTTAATCTCATCATATTTATTGTATTTGACTTTAATGTTGGTTGTTGAGGTTTGAACTAGACTTCGTAAAATATTATAAAGATGGAAGAGTCAGCACAACAACGTCACAAATGTAAAACAGTATGTATACCTTATAATGATACAGCAGTGAATAGGAGAGAATAATGATACGTTTATGTCTATATGTAACTAATGTAGTAGCTCTTGTATATACATATATACTATTAATGCTACCTGATTCTATTTCAAAATGAGCATGCCAAACTATTCAAAGAACACGGCCTCCTTAGTCATATTATAACATGAAAGCACATGCATAAGAAGTTTTTTTCACTACCACTAGTGATACTTTGAAATATACAAATGTCAGTAATATATAATATTTTGATGATCAAATTCATTTTTCTCCTTTTCCCTATTGATTTGACAGCATCCGTCTTTCCATCCCAGATCACACCTTTACTATCAGCGATAATTGGACATATACATATGTCTGTAATAAATAACATTTTGAAAATCAATGGTATTTCTCCTTTTCTCTGTTGATTTGACAATATCTATCTCTCCGATCCCAGATCACTCCTTTTTGCATGCTATACATGTGTGTCGAAAAGAGTATTTACCTATAAAGCCACATGCATTTGATATCATCTTGGAACAGGAACAAGTTCACATTTTTATTGAAGTATAGCACAGAATGAAAGACAATTTGAGAAAAGTTTAATATATGTGATTGATTATACATACTTCCGTTTAATATGTGTATCTTCTGAGGAAGTCATGTTCAGAAACTAGATCAGATTATGTAGACTATACAGCGAAGTAGCATTGTGAAATCAACATTAAAGAAAAAAATGCATCATCGAATCCGTGTTAAGAAAACAGTATACTACATTATCTTCAAAAATTCGACAGTTTGATCATTTTGAGTGTTTTTAGATATGGGAATGTGTTCATTGTTGACTAGTGTTGGGTACTGAAATATTTCAGACTGCCCTTTGGTGATAGCTCTACCCCTTCCATTCCAGACTGCCATTCAGACTGACATCCTGAAATGTTTTTCATTTAACATATTAAACACAATCACCTGAGCAATATTCCATCACATAATATTAATTAATAATAACTGTTTTTACATTTTCTATTTTTTGGGGGGGGGGGTGATTTTTTGTTTTGTTTTTGTTTTTGAGGTTTTTTTGGGGGGGTTGTTGTTGTTGTTGTTGTTGTTATGTTTTCTTTTTGGGGTTTTTTGTTTTGTTTTGTTTTGTTTTTGTTTGTTTGTTTGTTTGTTTTTTTTTATGTGTGTATTTATCAAGTGGATGAATACTGTACATAGAATCAGTACTAAGAGAACATATTCGTCCATTTTACTAAATTTCCGGTATGATACACGCACCAGTTTCTATAATCATATTTCATTTGACCCTTTCAAAAGAAGTAAACAACCACGAAATTTAGAGGTTTTTCAGTTGTTACGTTTCTGTGACGTTAGAAAATAAGTATAGGAGTAAATGTACCAGTATCAAATCCGTTTGCTTATCTCTCTTAGCAGTTAGGTCAATGTGTTAAACTAACCTTACATTCAAGCACACAAAAGTTTATGTAAAGCAGAGTTTAAATCACATCATAAAACATTTGTACTCAGTAACTGTGCTTCTCTTCGATGGAAACTCTCGAATTCATAAAGTATCACAGCATACTCGGTGCGTGTAAAAGTTCATTTATCTGTATAAGCACTGATGACAAATGACTGGCGTTGTATAAAAGTCATTCACAGATCACTGTTTGTACAAGATATATGTAACTCATAACAAATCACAGACAACTACATAAAATCCCTGCTAAGTACTTTTATCATAGTGACAATAGTACTCTTCACGAAAGAGTATGTGTTCATTTATCTCTACATCGAAACTGTCTTTATGCCCATTTCCACTTGCAGAAAGATCTTGCCTATTCAAATGTTTATATTCATATACTTCACATGTATTATCTCTCACAATATAAACAAAGTGATACCCCTAGCAGATTCGAAATGTTTCGGACCGCTTCTCATTTAAAAGCATGGCATTATATTAAACTCGAAACAGATGCCTGCATACAGCTGGTTAACCCCATCAATAGGAAATATATATAGAAATGTATCGATAATATATCAGTCATAGGACATATATCTGTGTTGTATTATTACCATTATCATTGGGGGGAATATATATATATATATATATATATATATATATATATATATATATATATATATATATATATATATATATATATATATATATATATATATATATATATATAGAATATAAAGATAGTTCATCGAGAATGTATATATATCTAAATAGACATGTTAAGGTCCTCACCAGACTCGTCGGTGTCGATATACTGATTGCCCTTCACGATACGTAATGTCTCATTGACAGAACGCCCCATCAATGTATCGTATATCATAATGTGTCGTATGATGCCCTTTGTATCAATGATAAATTTGGCTCTGTAACAGACAATAAGCAAGCATCAAAATTCTGATAATTAGGATGTGAAAGAAACAGAAGATATCTGACCAAGCTGTATGACACAAATCACAAAGGACATGCTAATAAAGTATGATAACAGTCAAAGAGAAGACAGAAGACAGCTGACCAAGCTGTTTGACACAAATCACCAGGAATATGCACATAAAATATGATAATAGTTTAAAAAAAACACAGAAAACGACACTACAAAATTATTCGATTGCACTGCAGTTACGATACCGACTTACGTCTGTCAGTTAAAGTAATAAAGTGACTCAACTGTTGTAGTTAACTAACATATGCAAAGTCGCACCATTATTCGGGAATCACACACATACGTTTCCTTCTTCTGTGACTGTAAATAATGCTAATTCGCATACACTTATTTCATAACAGTAGGTGTGACTGGTCGGCAGGGGATGCTAACTCCTCCGTGGTACCCGATACCACCCATGCTTTAACAGGGGTCCATGATTGCTTGTGTTGTATATGTAAATATGTATTGCCATGTTGTTTGGGCTTCGAGTGGTGGTATCTAAGACTTTTGCACTATTCATGGCATACAAACATAGGATGGTAAATATCAATTACAGTGATATAGATACATATTTCATAAGACTCACTTTCATTTCAAACCGTGATCAAATTCCATAATTAGGCAGATATTGCTTGCAACCCATGTTTAACATAATTACATTCTTTACAATAAATAGTAATTTTGTCGGCTTTAGTTTTTAAACTTCTTCATTAACAGGTTTTTAATACATGTTACTACAACCAGATTTCATTTAGCTCAGAGATACTGAGCACTAGCTATGCATTTGTCATAGACTTTTAACTTATACACATAATTAGCACAAATAAATCAAATGATTCATCTTTGAGGTAAGCTAGGTCGAATCAACATATGATCCTATGGCATTACGGTGTGATAGACTCCTCCAAACCTACCTGATCTCTAGTTTGTCTAGCCGTCCATTATTGCAAATATTTCCTTTTTCGTCTTTATCAAAAATATTCCCAGTGAGTGAATGCACAGTTACGGCATTAGTATAGATTTTTACATGAATGATTTAATTACTATTTTCATTATGACTTAAATATATGAATTCTTGGGTATGACATAGAGTTTTCAAATAGCAAAAAGACCAAACCATCCGTTGAGTCAGCATACTGGTCTGTATATTCTCGCACTCGAGATTGGGAAATTCCACCAGAAGTGGGGTGCTAGATCAGTCAAAATGGAACATTGATCTAGCACGGTGTATAACTAGGTGCTCTTTCGTACACAAAGTTAGGTAACTCTTAACAATTGTATTGTGGTGTAATATTACTCTACATTTTGACATACAAAAAAGTTTTAATTATCTAATTCCATATTTGCCTGTTTACTCATGTTGCCTGGTTCCATGTTTTTTTACACACTATTATTGTTATTAAAATAATTTTCTGATGCAAGACTCTTTTTTTCCACGTAGAATTGAAAATATGTGTAAAGCATCAGAAATAAAGAGGCACTGAAAGCGGGGTAAAAAGTGGTTTTATTTGGCGAGAAAAAGCATCCAGAAGCACCATTCGTCCCAGATCAAAGACATCACATTTGGGCGACATACTCCGACATTCCAACCTCAGTTAACACCACGGTGGTTGGGATTATGTCGAAGTATTTCGCCCTCGGCTGATTATTTCGATCTTGGGCTCCAGGTGATTCTAGATTCTCATAGTTCAGTTCATGTAGGTCAACCGAAAGGAACAATTTGTCCTCGCATGCATTTCATATCTGCAGACAGTACAGTCAGTATGAATTAATGAGACACTGATCTATTATTCTTTAACATTTGTACTCTATAAATGTGTGCATGTGTTGTTTCTTGGGTGCATGCCCTTGGTGATTTTTGTCATACATCTTTCTCAGATGTCTTCAGTTTCTCTTGTGTGTTGTGTTATTTGTTGTATTGTTCCTAACGTATGCATATGCAATTTTATAATGCAAATAAGATAATGAAAAAAGTAGTCATTAGAATGCAAATATTTCAATAAAACTGCCGAACCACTTACCTCATTGCGTATCCTTTCTCTCGGAAAAATACTCCATAATCCTTAGATATTTTCTGCGATTTGTCTGATAGCAGCGGGAACTTGACTTTTCCTACTCCACCCCTTTTTCGTGGCGTCTGTATCCTGGTTAGATAAAACCGAGAGACCAAAATGCCTATTATAGATCTATAAACTACATGCTCTTTTTCACATTAGCTGTAATGAGCAGAGCAGAAGAAGAATATTTTCTGATGAGACTACATGTACTTATGCAATAAATATGTGAGAGTTGTAAGATAAATGATCAATAGAGTCTTTATTCTTATTAACTTAATATTTATATGTATATAGTTTATCCCAATTAGCTTTGTATAATGCCAAATAAAATCCTTGTAGATTTTCACTTTATACAAGTATTTACCAACAAACTTCTACTTTGTCATGATAAGATAAAATGTAATTACAAAGATATCACCTAGGTTTATCGCGGCAGGTTGTACTCTAAGCAATATATACTATTGCAAGAATGCTTTCAATCATTCAGAAATTGAACTGAAAAACTGCTCCATATTAATTTCTGCTATTTTGAATTAGATAAGTCTTATACTACTCAACAATATCATTTCACAGTAATCGATTTTCAGACTGTAGGTAAAGCTATTAAAAAAGCAAAAGATATAAGCAAATTACCAGGCCAGATGTGAGTAACTGCTGTCCGTAGAACAGGAAAGAATCTCGCAATTCAGTGCTCTAAATTCGCTTGCTCTTGCGCTGAATGCTATTATGTCAGAGGGGCATATATAAGAGCTACAAAAACGACGTTATAGTTTGAAAATAAATTATTAATCAAATATATATATATATATATATATATATATATATATATATATATATATATATAATATATATATATATATATATATATATATATATATATATATATATATATATATATATATTATATATATTATATTTTTGGTCTTGTTGGCAAGTACCGTTAGCCATCAGGAGAGACAGTTTTTTCTCCTGGATGACCTGTAATTTCTGATTTCTTTAATGTCCATTTTGATGTTATATTATTAATCAGTTATATTCATATATATATATATATATATATATATATATATATATATATATATATATATATATATATATATATATATATATATATACAATGACCTCTGGGTATGGGATCAGACACCAGGATGGAGTGAGTTTAACAATGTTGATTCAAATGAAGGACATGATTATATCATGTGTTTTACTTTTTTGAAATAGGAGAATTTAATATTCTTACAAGTCCATGGGATAAAACAACAGAAGAAGATATTTTCCGGCATACTGGTCTAATGATATCTCCACAAATTCCTCATCAGCGATTGCTTCTCCCCTGAAGTATGGTGCTGGTCTTCCCATAAGCGAACCAATGGAGACATCACTCTCTATCTAATAATGCATAATATTATCTTATATTATACTATATAATAGCATGCGATATATGATACTTTGTACAATATCATATACTCTCAATGTTGTAAAACAACAATGAAATGAAATAAAACTTGAAACTTAAAACGTATGAAAACATTATGCTTCCACAATGTGCACAGTACTTCAATATTCAGCATTTGCAGCACCAGACAATTCATTTATTTTCATTTCAACATTTCTTCATTTCCTTTACTGCTATTTAATCGTGTGTCTATTATTACGGACTGGTATTATAAGGTATAATGTAAACCTACATATTCGATTTCATAACGTCAGTGATCCATCATAGTGTATAGGAGAGGCAGTGGGCTTTTGTGGCTAATCCTTTCCGCTTCTTCCCTCATCCTTTAATTTCATATTATATATTCTGCCCGTGCGGCATTCGCCAAATTTTACTTCCCTCAAATCTATACGTCTCCACCCCGCCACCCCCACGCCATCTCGTCACCTCTCTCAGTTTATGATACATAACATATTAAGATCATCTGAAAACAAATAATTTCAGTCCATTCTATCAGCCATGACCTTGACTTTTGGCCTTTTGACACAAAACTCGCTAGGGTTCTTCCCATCTTGATAAGTAGGGGCAGGCTCGGTGTAGTGGTTAATTGCTTGGCTTGCGGCGCCGACGATCCGGGTTCGATTCCCAGGTTGCGCCACTATGTTTAAGAGGTTGGTAACCTCCTGCTTCCATGTCGCGATATAACTGAAATATTGTTGAAAGCGACTTTAAACACCAATCAACCAACCAAACCCTCTTGATAAGTAATAATATATCAAAATTTGGTTTGAATATGGTAAATAGTACTTAAGTCATTACCCGGAAACCGCATGTATGAAGGAAGGACAGAAGGACGGATGGACGGACAAAGCAACCACTTAATGCCCCCTGCCATACTTGATGGGGGCATGATAAAATCTTTTTGAAGGCAGAGATTGATCCTTGGGTCGCAACAAGCCTACTCTTTTCGGAAATTTTAAACACCCAATGTCGTTTTTGGTGAAGTTTGAGGATGGAACCTATTTGCTTGACGCGGTTTTTCCTCTCACAATTTAGGCACTGCATTGCTTTGGCCAATATGTCTGTATATATAAAGTGTGAATATGTGTTGAATGAGCTTGGACAAAACGGTAAAGATACTCCACCCAAACCCTTCCCCCTCCCTTGAATCGAAAAAGTAATTACTCTGGATGCTTTCCATCGGCGGATCCAGAGAAAGGGGAATGGATGGCACGGTTGGTCGAAACCCAACCTTCCCCGTCCCTGAATTTAAGTTCAATGAGTCTCAAGCTTTACAAATAACATTACTCAATACACATCCGCTGTGCAGGATCGTAAACTGAATCTTGAGTATAATGCAATCTCCGAAGCATAGTTGTCGTTCCTTTACGATCCACACACACCTCTGCAAACGTCTCAGATATGTCAACAAACGGATGTATAAACTGATGTGCACATTTATATGCTTGCAGTAAAGTATGTGAATAATATTATGATTTCCAAATGTGTGGTCTGTTGTGGAGTATTGGAATTTGGCTCTTGTAATTTGGAGAAAGGGTAGTATTACCTGAATATCGTAAGTTATCAAATTACCTATATCTTATTGGCCTTTTTACATTTGCATGGAGAGGGTGGGTTTTCGGTACAACTGAACACATGATACTATATAAACATTATGAATTATGTCATACCTGATCATATTGCAATATCTAAATCACTACTGCGTGTGATATAATGTGTTTCTTCAAACACAGACACAGACTACTTTCAGAGTAATCTATATCTCTGGTTCAACTTCTGTTCACTAATGTTACCTACGAAATTCGCAATGGCGATCGAAATACGCAATTGATAAAATTCACACAACATAATGGTATCATGTACGTGGTTTATTGTATTCACTAACTTCATCATTTATGTGTGTTGATTATTTTACAGCAGAGATGACGATAATGGAAATATATAATAAACATTATATATACAGGTTATTACGTCTGTTTGCCACTCCATGTTGCTTTTGCCCTGTCCACGATCAAATGTCACGGTCGCATGACTCTGCCGGTTTCTTTTATACTGTGAGCGACAGTTCTGTTGGAGCATATGGGCCAGGTCTTCATTTAAATATTCATAAAACATACTGGAGCAGAGGTTGACCTAGGTGGACTTCGCTCCCGTAAAAAAAAAAGACTGGAGTGGAGTTACCTGCTCTTGCTTTGCTCTCGCTGCGCGAAGATATCTTAGATCTAGACAGGCGTTGCCAGTCTATAAACACTTCGGCTTTTTATGGTGAGAGGCCAGTTTCAAGTGTTGTACACACACATCAATCAGAGATTGTTTAAAATTCAGCACATAACAATATCATTAAGTATAATGACCATGAGGGTATATACATGTATGACGTATATCTCTAAATTTAACCGAGATAAAATTTATTTGTTACCAACCCATGGTAACCATATTATTATAATAATGACTGCTAGTATAATTAATCCGATAACTGATATATTCAAATGGACGAATTTTGTCCAGTTTGTATTAACTGGTGTGTGAAAAACGTCAAGTGCCAGCCGGATAATCCACGCTACTGTACATTAACAGAAATGATAGCTTGACGGCCGATGACTAATAATCGATTTTTTTTACCTGCGCATTATACACGAGAAGAAGCTGGAGAGTTTCCCTCGATCTCAGGGGTGTGCGCTATATACGGGTGATAACGGTATCCCAAACGGTGACGTGGGTAACGATGAGCAGGCGTGCATCAGCTCGGGGAAAGCAGGGACGTATGTTTAGATATATACGTCCCTGGTGGAAAGTTATAGTTTTGATTTTATCAATATTGTCCATCGTTAGAATATTACTATACGGCAATGATTATATTCCTACCTTAATTAGACCTATTTTCATCGATTATTATTACATTCCTATCCTAATTAGACTGTAATTTTATCTCTCGTTATTATATTCCTATCATAGTTATATTATTTTCAGCTCTTATTATTAAATTCCTATAATAATTATCTTTATTTTCATCTCTAATGAGATGTATAATACATGACATACTGCAGTGCAATGTCCAATACATGATGTTTTGCAGCCCAATGTCCCATGCATATTTTGCAGCCCAATGTCCCATGCATGATATTTTGCAGCCCAATGCCCCATACATGATATTTGGCAGCCCCATATCTCATACATGATATTTTTGCAGCCCAATGCCCCATACATGATATTTTTGCAGCCCAATGCCCCATACATGATATTTTGCAGCTCTATATCTCATACATGATATTTTACAGCCCAATGTCCCATACAAAATATTTTGCAGCCCATTGTCCCATACATGTTTTATAGCCCAATTTTCCCATACATGGTATTTTGCAGCCGAATATCCCAAACATTATATTTTGCAGCACAATGTCCCATACATCGTATTTTACAGTCCAAAGTTGAGTCATTTTAATTTATTATCACAATTTTCATTAACCTCAGAATTAAAAATCTGCTAAAAATTAGTTTCTCTGGCATAAGGCCCCTTATATCATGTAAAACACGAAAATACTGATATGCTTAAATGCTAACGGGGTTTTTTTCTTTGCGTTATCATATATCAACTTACCTTCATGCTATCCTCTCCAATTCGAAGACCGCTGAGTTTATTCACCATAGTTTTCTCACTCTCCTCATTCTTGATGGCTTTACTTTTATATGGACGCTGACCTTCGGTCATTCTTACTCCCGGGTCCCTTCTTTTCTTGATGTACATTTGTTTGTCTTTCATCCGTAAATCTACCCGTGGTCGTGTCTTCTTCTCGACGAGTCTCGGCTCACCGATATTGCTCATTCTAAAAGCAGGAGAACGTTTTATGTGCCGGTATTGACTTCCGATGACCAACAATAGCTTGTATCAGTTGCTTTTAGCACATTTAGTAGACTGTACAGTATAGGCTTTACCCACAACAAAAAGGAGTTTTACTTCAAAAAAAACAAAAAAAGAATACATTTCCTGTAGCTAATGAATTCCTGGAGCGACGACCTGATTATTTCATCACGTTTACGCCAATGCTTCATCAACGACGATTCATGTGCAGAGTAAAATATCATAATGACATATAAATTAATATATCACAAGACTCAATGGTGATATTTACCTTTACATACCCAGCGTGTTAATTAATTCGCTACTTTCTTGTTACAAATATGTCGCAATATTACTAATATTTTACATATGAAATACGTATAAAACGCGAAACCGCTAAAGAGGGCATGCGGAGGTTTGAACGAAGTTGCGAGGAATCCCTCAAAATCATTAAAGCGTGAAGGGTAGTCATATTATATCTGAGCTAGTGCGTCTAAAATCAGTTTACATAAGGTCATCCTAAAGGCTAACCATGACGTATGTAACACTTCCCAGCGCCAATGATATGATCAAACTTAAGCAAAGGATGGACGGCTTGACAGATAAATAAAGAGATATTCGAATTTAGAGACAACAGTTGCTTTGCAATTTATGGCTTCACTACAACTGCCCCACTTCCTTCCCCACCACCATTCCTAAAATGTGTCAAACAAAGTGTTATTCACAACAACCGAAATACATCCAATGCGCAATACGTGAAAATGGGGGAAACATCACGGGTAACTGAGTAAGGAAACCCTCCTCATACAGGCAAAACATTCCTCATACAGGCAAACACTCCTCATACAGGCAAACTATTCCTCATACAGGCAAACACTCCTCATACAGGCAAACCTTCCTCATATAGGCAAAACACTCCTCATACAGGCAAACATTCCTCATACAGGCAAACCTTACAGGCAAGCACTCCTCATACAGGCAAATACTCCTTACTCAGGCAAAACACTCCTCATACAGGCAAACATTCCTTATACAGGCAAGCACTCCTCATACAGGCAAACACTCCTCATACAGGCAAAACACTCATCATACAGGCAAATACTCTTCACACAGGCAAATACTCTTCGCAAAGGCAAAACATTCCTCATATAGGCAAACACTCCTCATACAGACAAACACTCATCATACAGACAAATACTCCTCATACAGACAAACACTCCTCATACAGACAAACACTCCTCATACAGACAAATTCTCATCATACAGACAAATACTCCTCATACAGACAAACACTCCTCATACAGACAAACACTCCTCATACAGACAAACACTCCTCATACAGACAAACACTCCTCATACAGACAAACACTCCTCATACAGACAAATACTCCTCATACAGACAAACACTCCTCATACAGACAAATCTTCATCATACAGACAAATACTCCTCATACAGACAAACACTCCTCATACAGACAAACAGTCCTCATACAGACAAACACTCCTCATACAGACAAATACTCCTCATACAGACAGACACTCCTCATACAGACAATCACTCCTCATACAGACAAACACTCCTCATACAGACAAATACTCCTCACACAGACAAATACTCCTCATACAGACAAACACTCCTCATACAGACAAACACTCCTCATACAGACAAATACTCCTCATACAGACAAACACTCCTCGTACAGACAAATACTCATCATACAGACAAATACTCCTCATACAGACAAACACTCCTCATACAGACAAACACTCATCATACAGACAAACACTCCTAATACAGACAAACACTCATCATACAGACTAACACTCCTCATACAGACAAATACTCCTCATACAAACAAAAAACCTCATACAGAGAAATACTCCTCATACAGACAAACACTCCTCATACAGGCACAACACTCATCATACAGGCAAATACTCTTCACACAGGCAAATACTCTTGGCAAAGGCAAAACATTCCTCATAAAGGCAAACACTCCTCATACAGGCAAACTATTCCTCATACAGGCAAACCTTCCTCATACAGGCAAACCTTCCTCATATAGGCAAAACACTCCTCATACAGGCAAACATTCCTCATACAGGCAAACCTTACAGGCAAGCACTCCTCATACAGGCAAATACTCCTTACTCAGGCAAAACACTCCTCATACAAACACTCCTCATACAGCCAAACATTCCTCATACAGACAAATACTCCTCATACAGACAAACACTCCTCATTCAGACAAATACTCCTCATACAGACAAACACTCCTCATACAGACAAATACTCCTCATACAGACAAACACTCCTCATACAGACAAACACTCCTCATACAGACAAACACTCCTCATACAGACAGACACTCCTCATACAGACAAACACTCATCATACAGACAAACACTCATCATACAGACAAACACTCCTCATACAGACAAATACTCCTCATACAGACAAACACTCATCATACAAACACTCCTCATACAGACAAACACTCCTCATACAGACAAACACTCATCATACAGACAAACACTCCTCATACAGACAAACACTCATCATACAGACAAACACTCCTCATACAGACAAACACTCATCATACAGACAGACAAACACTCATCATACAGACAAACACTCCTCATACAGACAAACACTCCTCATACAGACAAATACTCCTCATACAGACAGACACTCCTCATACAGACAAACACTCCTCATACAGACAAACACTCCTAATACAGGAAAACACTCATCATACAGGCAAAATATTCCTCATACAGGCAAAACATTCCGCATACAGGCAAACATTCCTCATACAGGCAAAACACTCCTCATACAGGCAAATACTCCCGATACAGGCAAAACACTCCTCATACAGGCAAACACTCTTAATACAGGCAAACCACACCTCATACAGGCAAAACACTCCTCATGGCAAAACATTCCTCATACAGGCAAACACTCCTCATTAAGGCAAAACAGGGCACAAACGTCTTATATATAAATCCATCAATTAAAATCCTCCATTAAGAAATCGGCACTTCTTTGTTGTTTGTTTCAGTGTCTCGAACAGTAGATAGAAGCAGGCGTGGCTCTGTTAATGAGGTGCTCGGCTCGTGACCAAGAGGTACAAGATTCGATTCCAGCAGTGGTGTTGATAGACTTTTTTTTACCACTGTTTTTGACACTAGAATTTACTTATATGGTATAAAGGGCCGTTTCCTTCTCCCATTTTTCATGCATGATCGCCTTGCAATGTAATGGCTATTAATAAACCCTATAGAACAATAGTATAAATAGTATAAATTATGCATAGTATTTCTTTTATAGCACAGTGCAATGTATTCACGGGAAGGGTGGATATTCGGAAAATGCTGTTTCCGTTACACTTCCTACGCTATTATAACTCCGTATATCTGTGCAGTGTAGCGGCATTCATCACTCAGATATTCATGGTAGAGAGCTATTCATGCCTCTGATGTTCATGGCGGGTAGAGTCATTCATCACTCAGGTATTCATAACAGACAGAGCCATTCATCACTCAGGTATTCATGGCGGGTAGAATCATTCACAACTCTGGTATTCATGGCGGATAGAGCCATTCATCAGGAATATTTGGCGGGTAAAGCTATTCATCACTGGTATTCACGGCGGGTAGAGCCATTCATCACTCTGGTATTCATGACAGAGCCATTCATCACTCTGGTATTCACGGCGGGTAGAGCCATTCATCACTCTGGTATTCATGGCGGGTAGAGTCATTCATCACTCAGGTATTCATGGCGGGTAGAGTAATTCTTCACTCAAGGTATTCACGGCGGGTAGAGTCATTCATCACTCAGGTATTCATGGCGGGTAGAGTCATTCATCACTCAGGTATTAACGGTAGACGCCGACGATCCAGGTTCGATTCCCGGGTTGCGTCACTATGTTTAAGAGGCCGGTTACCTCCTGCTTCCATGTCGCGATATAACTGAAAAATTGTTGAAAGCGACGTAAAACACTGATCAACCAACCAACCATTAGCGGTAGGTAGCGTCATTCATCACTCAGGTATTCATGGTAGGTAGAGACATTCATTTCTCTGGTATTTACGGCATATAAACCCATCCATCACTCAGATATTCATGGCAGTTAGAGCTATCATCACTCAGGTATTCACGGTGGGTAGAGTTGTTCATCACTCAGGTACATGTCCATGTGTATCTGGCGGGTATGACAAGTTGAACAATAGACGCTTATTTTTCCCGAACATTGAATTTCAATTCAATTTACAAGATACGTAATCTGGCGTTATGTTTAAATTCCCACAGAATCACGTCAGTAATTTAATTAAAAATAAAGAAAGAAACAAAGAGCCCAAATGGGCCTATATCGCTCACCTCAACACCAATTGCTCATCCATAAACAACAAACTGCAAGAAGAAAGTCAAAGATACATATTTTCTCTTGCTGATTGTATTTTTGACAACTGAATAACACTGAATAAATAAAGACCATGTTACCAAAATATGTGAAAAAGATGAAATAAGATTAATCCCTATTATTTTTTCTTAAATATTATATAAGATCTTGTTTTAATGTAAAATGGACCAAACCATTTTTTCTTTATTAGGATTTGAACTGTTTCCCTTCAGTATGTCAGAACACAATTAGACAAAGCATTCAGAAAATCTGAGAAAACTTCACTTTTACATGAAGCTTTCAAATATCACTTCAAATATAGGTATTGTCTGATAAAAGTTGGCAAAGGTATGCTCTTTGGCTTCAATATCTGTTGAATAATAAACAAAATGACACAAAAATGAGTGAAGATAAAGGGGGTTTTTTTTCTAATATGATTTATTTAATGCTGTAAAACACTAAAAACTTGTTTTTGGTGTAAATTGAAATGAAAAACCTTTTTGCCTCCGGCAGGGCTGAATCACAAATTTATATAAAAAATATAAGAAAAAACAAAACCATAAAATATCTAGAAAACAGAATTTTCACATGACCTTATTCAACTGACAGCTTGAAATATTTGCAGATAAAACTATATATTCCCTTATGTTCACTGTGTTGTGACTGCACTATGTACTGAAAACTGAATGTAAAGTTTGAATCATGAACAACATAAAGCAACTGTTTATGCATGCCACATTAAAATTCATAACCCTTAAATCTATAAGTAGTGGAAATGAATGCTCAAAACAATATAAACAGATCTGGGTAAAAAAAACATCAACACTTGCAAGATATCACGAGTACTTCATTCCTACCAAGTTTCATAAATTGAATTGGTTCTGAAGAAGAAGTTGAAAAAGTGAAAGAATAACCCCCACTTTTTTTTGACAGTCTTAAAAATGCTTTAAGAAAATCTAAAAAGAAAAATGACATATTGACCAATTTCTTTCACAGTAGCAATTATGAATAAAAGAAACCAAATTATAGCATCAAAATCACCTAAAGAAGAAAAATTGCACTTTTCTGTATTGAAATCACGAAATCCATAATCAATGTTGAGATGATACGTGAAAATGTGTATGTGTAACTTGAATGTTGTTTGATATCCTTTATTCACAATTTCTATATTACTTTTCTGTTTGTGATGTGACTGGATGAAAATAAAGTTGGGGAAAGAATTATAATAATCAATGTTGAAAAAAATGTCAAAAATTTGATTTTTAGAATAGAACCAAAAACAACAACAATTCTTCGCACATTCTTTTAGATCATCCCTATGTATTTAGTTGGTCACCGTAAGCAGCCGGTCTGAAGAAGTTTGTCAAAGGAAGGTACCCTCTGTGACTTACTTTTGTCTGTGGTGGATGGATCAAACCACAACACTTGAAGGCGACCTTTAATATATCATGCCCACAAAGTTTCATCAAAATCCTTCCAGTTGTTCTGAAGAAGTTGAAAATCTGAAACTTTTACGACGCCGGACGGATGGACGACGGCCGGACGCTGGACGACACGCTGAAATACTAGTAGCTCACTTGAGCCTTTGGCTATAAAATATAACTAAATTAACTGGCGAATCTAAATCAAAAACACAAATGGCGTTTACTTGCCGAACTTCACTGGATTAAAACTTTACAAAGCCCATATCCTCTTGGTCTTAATGACCGTATATATCAACAAGGTAATATTTCCTCTAATAACAACAATAATGTTTGTTCATTGAAATCAAACGTGAAGAGGAAACATAAATCGCACGGCCGTTGCTGCAGTGGAAACTGAAGGAAACATGCTCGATTAAACGGGTCATTAGACGATCTCTTGCGGATAGCCAAAAAAAAAAAAAAAAAAAAACCACCCCCCCCCCCAAAAAAAAATTTAACAAAACAAAACAAAACAAAAACAAAAACAAAAACAAAAAAAAAAAAAAATAAAAAAAATAAAAATAAATAATATAAAAAAAAAGGGCAGACACCATGAATTATTACATGCTTTATCATCAACCCCGGTGACAAAATTAAAACCTATCCTGGACGAGGCTGATCTTGAAATATGGATTGATTTTGCCTTAAAACGATTATTTTTCTTATAATAACCCCCCCCCCCCCCCCGTATATCACCTACTCCTCCTAGAGTACAATTTATCAAAATTTTATAAATAAAGGTCTAGATCTTCTAAATATTTCCAACATTCTTCGTGATCAAAGAGTCAAATCTAAAATTCTGCAGTATAATGAGCATCTTTATCCACCTTTGATATGTTATCAATATAAAAAACCCCATCAGAACCCTTATTTTCAATTACAATGCGGATACATCTAATTCTAATATTAGTGATTCTATTCCATCTCTCTGCTCTTGTATGGAATCTAATTATATTTATCAGCCTATCGGTCATATTATAGTAGGTGATCTAAACTGTATTTCCGATAAATATTCAAGGTCTTTCTTTCATAAAGGACCTGATTATTGGTTGCCTTTCAGGATAGATTTCACAAATGAGATATTGTAGAACCAGCATTACTTACTTATTGTAAAAGATGGTGCAAGAATGAAAATGTTAAAGTGCATGCCCTTAATGACTGGAGAAAAAAGTCTTACAATTATTGATATTCGCATTCATAATTTCATGCGAAACCCACATTTATTTAAGCAACCCTGTCAACAATCAATCCAAACTATAAAAAAGAAACTGGCAGATTTACATTGTGTCTTTGTGCCTGCAGACAAAGCATCTAACAATATAATCATCGTTTGAAAAATTTATTACATTAATGTTCTTTAAACAAGAGGCCCAAATGGGCCTATATCGCTCACCTGAGTACCTAGATTATCAGTCATGCAGGAAGAAAGAAGTTATTTATTTTTGCATTACTGTGACTAAGTCAACAAAAATGTTGAAAATATGTCAAATTTTATTTCAAACCAGAATTAAAAACAACAACAGTTTTTTGCACATCCATTCAGGTGACTTTGATATTCAACATTTGCTCTGTCTCTGCAAGATGTGATTCAGGGCAACACATTTGTCATTTTCTTTAGGTGGGCCTTTTGTTGACTGATTTCAAGTCTGGGTCACGAACAACAATTGTTTCAAATATTGTGTAGATCCACTTCAAAATGGTTTTATTTCATATGTTGAGTGTTGAGAAACATCTAAAAACTTATTTAGATGTGTAAAGAAATGAAAAAAAAAAAATTTGACCACAGCGGGATTTGAACCGCTACTCTCGATATTTTGATTCTCAAGTGGTATATGTACCATTGTGAGACCCATTTTTTAGACATGGTGGCACCATCTGTAAACCAATTTGGATGAAATGTAAAAATTGATAGAGGACCTATAGTACTTCGTGTATACCATGTTTCATTAAAATCTTTCATGTGGTATAACAGCAGAAGTTGAAAATATGAAGAACTGTCCCTATACACCCTCATTTGGAAGTCTTAAAAATTCATAAAAAAATCCAAAAATTGATATGACAAAATTCTTTCAAAATAGCATTCTTTACCATAATTATGATCAAAATGGTCCATAAGAAATCATCATTATCAATTAACTAGGAAATATGACACTTTTCTGATTGAAATCACCAAGTCCAAAGAAATGTCGAAAAAATTTCTAAAATTTGATTTTGGAAGGGAACAAGATTTCTTCACTCATCCTCTAGATCATTTCTATGCATTCTGATTGTCTCTGTATACAGCCAGTATGAAGAAGATTGTCAAAGAAGGGAACTCTTTTGTGACCTACTTTTGACTGTGGTGGCACCACCTGTAAAGTTGGTTGGTTGATTATTGTATTACGTCACACCACGAATATTTCACATATATGGTGACAGCATCTGCCTGATGCATTGCATACAAATTTAGACCCTTGCAACGGACCCACCCGAAGCAGTGAGGGATCTTTTACGTGCCACGCCTACCGTGACACGGGACCTCGGTTTTTACTGTCTCATCCGAAAGACAGAACACCGGTGTGCCCCGGGCGGGAGTCGAACCCGCGACCTCTCGATCACGAGCCGAGCACCTTCTCCACTAGGCCACACCGGCTTCCACCTGTAAAGAGGTTTGGACGAAAACGACAGAATTTGAAGGGGACCATAAGTGATTTATTTCTACCAAGATTTATTACAATTCTTAGAACAGTTTTGCAGAAAAAGTTGAAAATGTGAAAAATGCCCCCCCCCCCCCTTGGGGGGTGGGGGGTGGGGGAGTCTTAACAAATTCATAAAAAATCCAAAAATTGAGATATTGACAAAAGTCAAAAATTTGATTTCGGAACGGAATCAAAAATAACAACACTTCTTCATACATCCCTCTAGATCATTCCTATGTATTCGGTTTGTCTCTGTATGCCCTCGGTCTGAAGAAGAAGTTTGGTAAAAGAGGGTATCCTCTGTGACCTCCTTTTGCCTGTGGTGGCGCCACCTGTTGACGGATCTGGACAAAAAACAACACTTGTAGGGGACCATGAGCACTTCATGCATACCAAGTTTCATCAAATTCTGTTCAGCGGTTCTGAGGAAGAAGTCCAAAATGTGAAAAGTGAACGACGGACTACGATTGATCACAATAGCTCACTTGAGCCTTTGGATCAGGTGAGCTAAAAAGAATTGAACTCTACTAGTACGTATGTTGAAACACCGGCGTGGAAGAACACCATCTTGCACGACCACCTCATGACTCTTTGCAAAGTTGTTGTCTCCGATATGCTGATGCTTCAATAGAAAATCAAAATGCACCTATGGACATCTGATAAATGTGGATTTTTCTCAAACAAATAATATAACTCTTATAAATTTTGGACTTGTAACGAAATATTTTACGCCGTCACCATTTTGATCAACAATATATATATATAATTATATATATATATATATATATATATATATATATATATATATATATATATATATATATATATATATATATACAATTTAATGCCAAAATTTATCAACAGTTGATTGAAATGGGCACTAATTGCGCTCCTCTTATCGCAGATTCATGTTTTGTATTATTAAGAGAGGGATGCAGTATATTAAAAAATCCAGACGTTTCGACCTTATTAATATGTTTAATGACACCTCTAGGTACATGTATTTAAATGACATTTTGGTAATAGATAACCCCGAGTTTGAAAATTATGTACCGTATTACCAGAAATTTTCGCGAGATACTAATTTTTGCTATTTTCGCCAGTAATTTGAACACGAGAAAATAAGTTACTGTAAAAATTTGTTCTCCAAAAAGGGACCAAGGGGTATTAATATCATCCCCGTTTCTCAATGGACCATGGACGTCTAGGAGGCAAAACGAGCAGAAATCCAGGTATTTTGTATTTCTCCTTCTCAACTTCAACTGATTAAAGCCGATATTTGTGATAAAGATATTTTGGATTTAAACATTAAAAATATTGATGACAATATTCATATCTACAATATATGATAAACGTGAAAACTTTTGGATTTCCTATCGTAAATTTCCCTTATTTGGATGGCGATATACCAAGACTCCCATCGTATGGTGTTTATATTTCTCCATTCGTAAATTCAGAAATATAATTTTCAGCAATTTCTACGGTGATCTGGCTTACAGATATTTTGTTAACTTCATTTTTTCCGGATCCAAAATTGTCAAACGTCTTCATCATTGACAGTATAGCCCCAAGATCATCGCTAAACCTATTAGTCTTGTATTGGGCCCTTATACAGCCTTATGCAGACTTTTCTTTGAGCGTTGCACATTGACTAACACGGTGCTTGGGAGTCCATGACGGGCCTTGTCCAAACCTTTTCATAGGAGACATGGTTCTGAACATAGTCTCCTCCGTAAGTTGGGACGCCTACAGATCAAGGGTCCGATCTCTTTTCCATACTAGCAGAGCACAGTTACCTCATGTTGATGTCGCTCTATGTATTTTTGACATCATGATCTTACTCTACATTACTTTTAGTGTTTATATATTTCTATAAACTCTCAACCTGAGATGTTCGTTAATCCTTTTTCTCTATGTCACGGATTATTTATAAATTTTATATGTTAACTTTGTCTTTTTATTGTACTGCATTTGCGATGAGTGAAAAGGTGGGCTCGTAAAACTGAGTACTGTTTGTTACGGTTCCTAAGTCGGTATCGCATTTGTGGTACAATCAATATCTTTGTAATGTTATTTCATGTACTTCATTACTTTTAACGTAAATCTCCTTGGTGACTTCTGCCCTAGCTATAACTAAGTCAGATGTCTTTCCCTTTCCCTTTTACATATCACACATGTATAGACCCTCTCCCGCAGTAACAGTGAAAGGGTCTGTATCCAAATATTTTGGGTTTCTGTGTATGAAATTACCACATGTTTAAGCATGCCGTTGCCTATCAGATCACTGGATAAACCTATGCATGCTTAGCCTACCAAAACGTACATGTGTACAGTTAGAAGGAAATATCACAAGAATTATCTGGAGAGAAGGATCTACTGGTCTTGCCTTTAAAACAAACAATTTTATTATTTTGTTTATTCATTTATTGTATAAATTTGTTTATATCATCATCAATATCAACATCATCATCATCATCATCATCATCGACATCATCATCATCATCATCAACATCATCAATGAGAATAAGCACTGGATGTAGGACAAAAGAGTAATCCATTTGTGGGGTACCTGGAAGGAGATTTAGGCAATGATAGCAATACTGGATCATGCTTTAATAAATATAGAACATATATACCTTTTAATCTTGTGCACCATATGCGCATTTCGACAAGTTATGTCATTTAAATCATTTTTAAAATAAATGCTTAGTTTCATCAAACTTGCTAAAAGTATGAAGAAGAAAACTTATCAAAAAGATTTCAAAATGGCAGCTAGGGTGGCCATATTGGATTATATAAAGCATATTCCCATACATGTTGTAGGTGTATTGAAATATCACTCCAGTATAGGTTGGTCAAAAAGGCTTCAAAATCCAGGGAGAAAATCCATTCTAAACTTTTTACATGTTACATATCTAGTTACATATCACTATTTTCCCCATATATATGTATGTTAATACGGTATCTTGTGCAAGTAAATCAAGTGAAGTTTCATTAAACTGAACATTATACTGAAACAGAATATTCAGTTCATCACAATTCCTTTCATAATGGTACATTGTATGTAGAACATTATCAGCTGGATTCTGCTGGATCAACTCCTACAGATTAAGGACCTCAGATTAGTTTCAGATGGGCAAATCATGTTAATGTCACTTTATACTTTTTCTGTTATCAAAACTGTATGCTATGATCCAGTTCATACTTAATTTTTTATGACCTCTCAACTTGAGAAATATGTTCATCCATGGTGTTTTTATGGAGAATTGTCTAAGAATTTCTTAATGTGAGTTCTGTGATTGCACTGCGTTTGTGCCAGGGGAAAGGTGTGCCAATAATCCAGTTAACAACACCGAGTGATATTTATTACTTCACTAACCATCTTAAGTGGGTATAACAACTGTATTATTATAAAATAATTCTGCGAGGTTCTGTATTGCTTATTCTTAATTGCTCTGCATGTGGGTGACGACGTTTGTCATACAGCTGAGTCAGATGTCTTTATGTACTTATTCTTGTTTGCTCTGCATGTCGGTGACGACTTTTGTCATACTGCTGAGTCAGATGTCTTTATGTACTTATTCTTGTTTGCTCTGCATGTCGGTGGCGACTTTTGTCATACAGCTGAGTCAGATGTCTTTATGTACTTATTCTTGTTTGCTCTGCATGTCAGTGGCGACTTTTGTCATACAGCTGAGTCAGATGTCTTTATGTACTTATTCTTGTTTGCTCTGCATGTCGGTGGCGACTTTTGTCATACAGCTGAGTCAGATATCTTTATGTACTTATTCTTGTTTGCTCTACATGTCGGTGACGACTTTTGTCATACAGCTGAGTCAGACGTCTTTTTATGTACTAATTCTTGTTTACTCTGCATAACGTTGGCGACTTTTGACAAGTCTTGTAAACAGCTGAGTTAGATGTCTTTCTTTCTTTCTTTAATTTAAATTTCTTGTTACATCATATTTACATAATAATAAAAGTTGTAAATATTAAGTTGCAAAATAGAGATACTGTAGCAAATATGTTTTGTTTTCTGTTTTATTCAGAATCTTTAGTAATTATCTATACTGCTGGTTTTAAGAGAAGCACAATTTCTATTTACAAAAAATCCTTCTAGATTATCAACAAGATGCAAAATATTCCTTCAAATACACAAACTAGAACTGGACAGGTAGGACATTTATAATCATACTATTTAGAATTTCAATTCCAACCCCAGTGCAGAGGAACTGGTACTAGCATTAGTTAGAATATAAATTGAATGGATGAACCATGACATACCAGAATCTTTCGTAAACAGGGTATGAAAACTGAACAAAATATTTCTTCTTTTATCAAAACTGCTTCTATACACAGAGTCAATTCATATCAATATTTGTCATCTTACAAGAAATTCTACCTTCATAATAAAGTTAAGGCTGTAGCTGATTGTATGTTGCCATTGTATTCTCTATATTTGTGTGCTATATTTGAAACCACTCTGTGTGCTCTGTATGTTACCACTTTGTGCGCTTTGTGTGTTCTACTTGTTACAACGTTGTGTGCTCTGTATGTTGTCATTTTGTGCTTTATTAGTTACCACTGTGTGCTCTGTCTGTTGCCACTTTGCATGCTCTTTTTTACCACTTTGTGTGTTCTGTATGTTGCCTCTTGGTGTGCTCTGTATGTTGCCACTTTGCATGCTCTTTTTTATCATTGTGTGCTCTATATGTCGCCTCTTGGTGTGCTCTGTATGTTGCCACTTTGTGTGCTCTGTTTGTTGCCACTTTGTATGCCCTTTTTATCACTGTGTGCTCTGTATGTTGCCACTCGGTGTGCTCTGTATGTTGCCACTTTGTGTGCTTTGTATAATTTCTCTTTTAAATCAGTTTATAATATTAAGTTGTCCTTTGTCAAGGTCTAGGACTGGTCCTTTTTTTTAGACCAATTGGGCCAGCCATATAACAACCAACGATAAAGCTCCCTCATTTGAACATGGTCCACATCTACAAGAAATCAAAGACAATGTATTCAAAGTCATAAAGGATATTAGGCTAAGATTACAAATAGTCACAGTGCATGTATTCACTTTGTATTGGCTGTTTAACTGGTTTTGAAGCATATACAGATGGGTGCAGTCCTAACATAACATTCACGTTTACGCGAAAAGCGGTCACAAGGACTGCTCTAGCACATGTGCTAGGACCGCTCGACCTCCTTGCGTTAACATGGGAGGAAATTCGCGTTAACGCGATTTATTCCCACGTGTGCTCAGTCCAGTCATTCACATGATTACATTTGTAATTCTCTTTACAGTGGTACGATGGAGGAAATAAAAGGAACTAATTAAATTACTGCAAATGTCACCATAAATACGTGCATTAAATGTGATGTTAAAATGACACCCCGCATTAAGGGTTTCATATGTAATATAATAATGGAAATCACCGCGTAGACATGCACTCAGGTATTTATGAAAAACTTCGTCAGTTTATACTATAAAGACTCTAGGAAAATTACATTCTAATTCTATTTTATTTATTTATTTTTAATTAATAAAATTATGTATTATTTCTTATTTGTTTATTTATTTATAATTTACTTATGTATTTATTCTTATTTATGTATTTACAACTGGTTTTTTTTAATTTAGCTATTTTTCATAAATATGAATACCATGATTATCACCATTATTATTCTTTTCATTAATTCAATTATTATTATTATCATCATTATTATTATTATTATTATTATCATTATTATTATCCTAAAATAAGAATAAATTTCAATTATATTCAATGTTCGGAAATTGTATTCAATATTTTTTAAAATTCACCCCTTTACTCGTAAGTGTTTTATTTAATTCTAAATATTTCCCTACATGCACACAGTAATATGTTTTTATATTTAAATATACAATGTATATATCGATTCTCCTTTAAATCCCTCTCTATATGAGTTGTAAGCAAGCGAACGTGGCTGTCAGCCACGTTCACGCGGCAGCCAAACGCATGAACGCGGCAGTCCAGCACGTTAACGCAGTCTCAAAATTTAGTTCACGAGGAAATCTGCGTTAACGTAAACGCGTGTGCTCAGCAGTCCTGGCGCACGAGGAGAGCAAACTTCACGTTAATGCGACGTTAACATAATGTTATGTTAGGACTGCACCTCACTGTATGGGATTTTACCTTCATTTTCTTAGAACAAATGTCATCAAAAGACAACAGTGCTCACTGAGTTGGGTGTAACTAGTGAAAGAATATGATAAAAGCTATTCTGCCAAAATGTACTTAACAAATACATGTATGAGTTTTGTATCTCTTTTAATCTTAACACTTTTTTGTACCTAGCTCAAATAAACTCTGATCTCCAGAAATACAAAGGCTTAATATTTCTACCCTTTACTATCAAAGCAAATGGTTGGCACCAGTTTTATGTTTTTAAACTGGTCTTATGGTCAAAGGTACAAGGTATCATAAAAGTACCATTAAATTAGTCTATTCACAAGGAATATACATGATATTACATGTACAAGCTAAATGTTTACATGGTATCTCGTAAAATTTTCATAATTAATAAAACATTTTTAGATGTTTGAAAAATTTTCTTTTAAGGTCAAGGACACAAAGGAAGAAACACTGATCACAAGAAATATACAAAATAAATATGAAAACCCCATCAAGGTTAGAAAATTGGGTCTGAGGTCAAAGGTCAAAATTGGGAACAGATGTGTACAGATCATTTCATAGGGAAATCAGTACATATTATAACACTTACACAAACTATATCTTCCTGACTACACATATGGCAAACAAACACCATGAAGCTCAAGGTATAAGAACAATCATCAAATTTTTAAAATAAATTTTCATCCCACCTTTAGAAACAAATTACACTGTCATAGCAGGACAAATAATACTGTCTTAGCATGACAACTAATACTGTCTTAGCAGGACAAATAACTGTTGCCCTCCTCCACTGAGCAGTAAACTTGAACAACAACATTAAGTAACAGGTTGAGTGGCCATGAAGAAACAAAAGAAACTTGGTCTGCAGTTTTTCAGTAAAAGATCCCCCAATTCCAGTAGGTCAACAGCAACAAATTGAAACTCAGTTTGCAGTTGTTGGTAACATCAGTTTCAGTCTGTTATCTCAAGGCATGTCTGAAAATTGTCTGGAAAACTTAATTCAGAAAAAGTTATTAAATTCCAGCTATAGTAAGTGTGCCATGTTTCAATCCAAAATTACAAGGATGTGCGAAAAAAGTCCCAAAAACTTGTAGCTGCATCTTTAGACAGAGACAGTCAGCCAGCCAAATGGAGAGACAACCCGATTCCTGTATAACACCCATAACCTTTGTTATGGAGAGTATAAACAGTAATTCCTGTAACCTATGTGATAAGTCATTAAAACATACCTTGTAAACAGTAATTCCTGTAACCTATGTGATAAGTCATGAAGACATACCTCATAAACAGTAATTCCTGTAACCTATGTGATAAGTCATGAAGACATACCTTGTAAACAGTAATTCCTGTAACCTATGTGATAAGTCATGAAGACATACCTCATAAACAGTAATTCCTGTAACCTATGTGATAAGTCATGAAGACTTACCTTATAAACAGTAATTCCTGTAACCTATGTGATAAGTCATGAAGACATACCTCGTAAACAGTAATTCCTGTAACCTATGTGATAAGTCATGAAGACATAACTTATAAACAGTAATTCCTGTAACCTATGTGATAAGTCATGAAGACATAACTTATAAACAGTAATTCCTGTAACCTATGTAATAAGTCATGAAGACATACCTTGTAAGCCAAGTTTCTCTAGAAGTTCATGTGTCGTCTCACTCTTGTTCATGACTTCTATGAGATTTGTGGATTCTACTTGAGGAAGGCAGATGTTGTAATAGATATAGATCTTATTGTTAAAAGTGGTATAGACAAAACAGGGGTGATTATCTGTCCCTTCTACTGCATAATGTCCTGAAATTACAAATTACATGTACTGTCAATACCAAAAGATCCTGGAAGATTTCAAAAATGAAATTTCTAAGAAAGACTGATATAATGAATTAATAAATATCATATCTAATTTCTCATTTTCATTTTAATACAGACATTGTATAAAAATCAAATTAAATAAAGAACAACATACATGTAAATGTTATGAATGTCTCATTACTCCCAACATACTACTGATACCGAGGTGGCATTTTTCAGTCAGGTACTATATGCATTATACAAAATTTGTACAGTGATACTATGATAAAAACCTTGCTAATGTGACCTTAAACATATGACCTTTGCTCTACCTAATCATAGAAAAAATTATGAAATATTGCATACCCCCTAACACTTCCCTTTCTGTTTTAGAAGTTCACAGCAGTGACCTTGACCTTGTTTTTTTATGATAAAACCATTGCCCAAAACATTGAATGCCAATGCAATGCAGAATGAATGCTAACAAAGCAGCGGCAGAAACAGAATTGTACAAAATAGAAAGGATTTACAATCTTGAAGTATGAGGTAACTAAATGAAAGAAAGTAAGATTGATAATTCATGACAATTTTCATGTACATGTCGTATTTTGATGAATTTAATTGAAAAACGGAGTCTATTCCAACATAGCCCCCACTCCTGTAGAGCACCTGACTTATCACATTATGTATTAACCTGCAGTAAATGCTGCTACATCGTCTTCAAACTGATATCTGACAACGGCTTTGTTGTGATTCACGATGTACGTTTGTCCATCCCAAGAACAGCATACCACCTCGGCTTTACCATTCCCCTGTATACAATCAGAAATAAAACATTCATTCTCTGATGGATTATATAAAACTACAACAGGATAATTTTCCATAATATGATGACACTGACGTGCGGCTCAACGAATTTTGACTTCTATACTGATTTGATATCCCACTTATATTTTGAAAGCATCTGCTTGTTACACTGCACAGAAATCTCAGCCTTTGCAACAGATCATCTATAACACCGAGGCTCTTGTACCTGCCAGAATCAAGGCAATAGACCTTGGTTTTACTGCTGCTTCATCTGAAATGACACCACCTTAATCAGGTACCACCTCCTGGACAGAACATCAAAACCATTATACCATGCCTGCTCAAATCCATGCTAAACCTTCACAGCTTAAATTGCAGTTTGTTTTAAGGCAGACATGATTTAGTAAAAAAGCACTTGACATACCTTGCAGACAATCTGGCTACTATTCTTGGAGTGCTTCAGTAAGTTTAGTAGTTAAACACTTGCCTTACCTAGCAGACAATCTCGCTATTATTCCTGGAGTGCTTCAGTAAGTTTAGTAGTTAAGCACTTGGCTTACCTAGCAGACAATCTGGCTACTATTCTTGGAGAGTTTCAGTAAGTTTAGTAGTTAAGTACTTGGCCTACCTAGCAGACAATCTCATTACAATTCCTGGAGAGCTTCAGTAAGTTTAGTAGTTAAGCACTTGGCTTACCTTGCAGACAATCTCACTACAATTCCTGGAGTGCTTCAGTAAGTTTAGAAGTTAAGCACTTGGCTTACCTTGCAGACAATCTCACTACAATTCCTGGAGAGCTTCAGTAAGTTTAGTAGTTAAGCACTTGGCTTACCTTGCAGACAATCTCACTACAATTCCTGGAGTGCTTCAGTAAGTTTATAAGTATAGCACTTAGCTTACCTTGCAGACAATCTCACTACAATTCCTGGAGAGCTTCAGTAAGTTTAGTAGTTAAGCACTTGGCTTACCTTGCAGACAATCTCACTACAATTCCTGGAGTGCTTCAGTAAGTTTAGAAGTTAAGCACTTGGCTTACCTTGCAGACAATCTCAGTACAATTCCTGGAGTGCTTCAGTAAGTTTAGTAGTTAAGCACTTGGCTTACCTAGCAGACAATCTCGCTACAATTCCTGGAGAGCTTCAGTAAGTTTAGTAGTTAAGCACTTGGCTTACCTTGCAGGCAGTCTAGCTACTATTCCTGGAGAGCTTCAGTAAGTTTAGAAGTTAAGCACTTGGCTTACCTAGCAGACAATTTCGCTATTATTCCTGGAGTGCTTCAGTAAGTTTAGTAGTTAAGCACTTGGCTTACCTTGCAGGCAGTCTGGCTACTATTCCTGGAGAGCTTTATTAAGTTTTTATAGTAAATCCTTTGTTATCATGTCATAATACTACTGAAAAATTGTTCATAGCAACAAAAACGCCAAAGGTCCAACCAATATCTAGCAACATAAATCCCTATAAATCTACCAATCAATTTCCTATTTCTAAAGACAGTATTTCTTTTACTCATTTTACTTTACTTAATCAATAGTTTAAATGTAAAGAGTAAAATTCAACTTTACTGTGACAGTCAACATAATAAATGTTGAAAATTATTCTAAATCCAGTTAGGAACTCAGACACAAAGCTTCTTCCAATACAGCTGAATATTACTTGCACATGCACACATTTTGATTTTTTTTATTCTATAAATCACATAGATATAAACTATGATATATTATTGTTATAGTATAATATATATGATACTTTCTATCCTTATCGACTTTACTGACCTTATTATAATTACAGAAGACTTTACTGACCTTATTATAATTAGAGAAGACTTTACTGACCTTATTATAATTAGAGAAGACTTTACTGACCTTATTATAATTAGATAAGACTTTACTGACCTTATTATAATTAGAGAAGACTTTACTGACCTTATTATAATTAGAGAAGACTTTACTGACCTTATTATAATTAGATAAGACTTTACTGACCTTATTATAATTAGAGAAGACTTTACTGACCTTATTATAATTAGATAAGACTTTACTGACCTTATTATAATTAGAGAAGACTTTACTGACCTTATTATAATTAGAGAAGACTTTACTGACCTTATTATAATTAGAGAAGACTTAACTGACCTTATTACAATTAGATATGACATTTATAGAAATAATACCCAAGGAAGGTCTAAATAAATTAATCTTCAATAACCAATTCCATCATTAAATTTACTGACCTTATTATAATTACATAAGACTTAACAGACCTTATTATAATTAGATAAGACTTTACTGACCTTATTATAATTAGATAAGACTTTACTGACCTTACTTTACTAACCTTATTATAATTAGATAAGACTTTACTGACCTTATTATAATTAGAGAAGACTTTACTGACCTTATTACAATTAGATAAGACATTTATACAAATAATACCCAGGAAGGTCTAAATAAATTATCCCTGAGGCTCAATAACCAATTACATCATTACATTTACTGACCTTATTATAATTAGTTAAGACTTTACTGACCTTATTATAATTAGATAAGACATTTATAGAAACAATACCCAAAACGGGTCCCTCAATAACCAATTACATCATTACATTTACTGACCTTATTATAATTAGAGAAGACTTTACTGACCTTATTATAATTATATAGAACATTTATAGAAATAATACCCAAGACAGGTCCCTCCATAACCAATTACATCATTACATTTACTGACCTTATTATAATTAGATAACTGATATGTCAAGACAGGTCTAAATAGCCCCTTTATAACAAAAAGCATCATTACTTACAGTTACATCCAACTTGGCAAGAGAAAAAAGCTGATGATCGACTTGAAGAGACCACAGAATTTCTTTATCTTCTACAAGAAGCAGGGTTCCTTAAAAAGAAATAACATTTGGATACACACACTAGAACTCTTCCAACACAGAACACTTATCAAAGTTTGACACGGTTCATTAACAACATAAAGTGGACTGAAAAAAACCTTGCTCACTTACACAAGAATATCTAGTCTGAATTCCATTAACTCTAAATTTTGCATTTTTGATTACTAATGCAGTACTTAACTTGGATTAACATTTATTTGTAAGGCTTTTGGTGGCTTGAATCAGACATAGATCTCAAGTCTATATCTATTTTTATCTACATCTATGTAGGAAAACTGTTGTTAGTTTGATATACTATACATACACAGTCTTGATGACAATGCTGACCTGCAATGAACAGATGAGCTGTGTGTGCAAGAAAACCAATCTCTGCATAGGGCATCATTTTCTCACCTTTTCATATTTTTTGTATTCAGTTACATAAGGAAATATAATCATGGGATAAGAGTATGGCAGATTATTGGGCCTTTTCAGTATGCAGAGTTATTTCCCATATGAGCAGGTATCTGACGTCAAACCATTGTGAGGTTATGCAGTTTCATTTCCCGTGATTTTACACCAGTTTCCATAGAACTGGTTGACGTCACAATGGTTTAACATCAGATACCAGCTCATACGGGAAACATCTCTGTTTAATGAAAAGAGCAAATACCATAGGAAACAGTTTCTTGCTACACATTACCGGTATCAGAAGTGGGATCTTGGTGGCTCCCAACTTTACAATCATGTGTACCTATCTGAACCAATCAAACACTGTTTTCTTATCGCTATTCTAAGGCGAAAAAAAATATATAAGTGTTTCTGGTTTTTCTGACTTACCAACCCTATTTTTGGGGGGCCATGCAACCAGAAATGCACCTAAGTTTTAAATTTCTTTTTACCTAATTCACTTGCTACACACGTATCATTTACCCATATGTAATTAACACTGATCTCCCTGTTGCAATAAGGACTGAATACACACCACATTAGAACGTTTCTATGATAAAACGTAGTTCTAAATTCATTTTAGAATTTATTTCACAAATAAATCAGTCAAGGGGGACTAATCTTACATCATATACATACATGTACATGTGGCTCAGACCAGTTGTCAATGTACATGCTATACTGTGGTTATACCATCTCAGCCAATAGAAATTAAAGAAATGTAAGTAGCTAATTAGAAAGTAGTCTCTGTACTATAAGGGAACTTGTAACATTGTAAATCAAATAAAATTTTGACAGATAAAAATTTCAGTTTTCTTACATGAAAAACACAAACTTGGTAGAGGACCTTATGTACTATTTCCTATGAGGTTTGGTGAAATTCTGTGCAGCCGTTCTGGAGAAGAAGTCGAAAATGTGTCAACCAATCAGAGCCGATGGCAGCCATCTTGGATCACGGATCCGTACGCAAAAAAACAAACACTTGGTAGAGGACCTTGAGTACTTACTTCCTATGAGGTTTGGTGAAATTCTGTGCAGCTGTTCTGGAGAAGAAGTCGAATATGCGACAACCAATCAGAGCCAATGGCGGCCATCTTAAATTACAGATCGGCACCAAAAACACAAACTTCGTAGAGGACCTTAAGTACTTACTTCCAATGAGGTTTGGTGGAATTCTGTGCAGCCGTTCTGGAGAAGAAGTCGAAAATGCGTCAACCAATCAGAGCCAATGGTGGCCATCATGGATTATGGATCGGCATAAAAAACACAAACTTGGTGGTAGAGGATCTTGAGCACTTACTTCCTATGAGATTTGGTGGAATTCTGTGCAGCCGTTCTGGAGAAGAAGTCGAAAATGCGTCAACCAATCAGAGCCAATGGTGGCCATCTTGGATTACGGATCGACACCAAAAACACAAAATTTGTAGAGGACCTCAAGTAGTTACTTCTTATGAGGTTTGGTGAAATTCTGTGCAGCCGTTCTGGAGAAGAAATCGAAGATGTTTCAACTAATCAGAGCCAATGGCGGCCATCTTGGATTACCGATGGGCATGAAAAAACACAAACTTGGTAGAGGACCTTGACTACTTACTTCCTATGAGATTTGGTGAAATTCTGTGAAGCGGTTCTGGAGAAGAAGTCGAAAATGTGTCAACCAATCAGAGCCAATGGCGGCCATCTTGGATTACGGATCGACACCAAAAACACAAACTTGGTGGTAGAGGATCTTAAGTACTTACTTCCTATGAGGTTTGCTGAAATTCTGTGTTGTGGTTCTGGAGATGGTGGTGGTGGTGGTGGATTTGGTGTTTTACGTCGCTTTCAACAATTTTTCAGTTATATCGCGACATGGAAGCAGGAGGTTACCAACCTCTTAAACATAGTGGCGCAACCAGGGAATTGAACCCGGATCGTCGGCGCCGCAAGCCAAGCGCTTAACCACTACACCAAGCCTGCCCCTCGGTTCTGGAGAAGAGGTCCAAAATGTGTCAACCAATCAGAGCCAATGGCAGCCATCTTGGATTACAGATGGGCAGGAAAAACACAAACTTATTATAGGACCTTGAGTACTTACTTCCTATGAAGTTTGGTGATATTCTGTGCAGCGGTTCTGGAGAAGAAGTTGAAAATGTAGAAAAGCTAATGACGGACAGACGACGGACAACAGACGACGGACGATGATTGATCACAATAGCTCACTTGAGCCTGTAGGGTATCATGAGGTCATAAATAAAAAACTGCAGGGTATCATGTAGTCATATCAAAAACTGCAGGGTATCGTGAATACCCTTGCAGTTTTCAAATCGGACAGCCAATGAGATTGCATGTTACAAACAAAATGCATTAGAATAAATATTCACTTGATGTGGACCCCTATATGGTATTCCAAACATCTCAACATACCATCTAATGTACAGATTGCACAATAAGTATCTTGACCTGTTTTTCCCTGCTTTGCAATGCCACCCACGATTTCTGTGGCTATATTAGAGTTCCTTGTTCTTCCATGACCTGGCCATTCCTCCCGAAATCTGAATCACAATGTATCAGAGAAAATCAAATACAACAATAAATATTACAATGTCCATTTCTATGGATATATGTATAGTATATACCATGCATACTGTAGTAAATGTGATCAGTATATAAAAGTCATATTCACCAGATTTGAGCTTTTTTAATAACTATGTATTGCACAAAAAATGAAAGAGCCTTAAAGTTTTATTGTACCGTTTCCAGATTTTGTAACGCAACACATTCAGAGAATTTTCCTTTTACACATTTATAGCATTGTAGATTGTACAATATGCTGCTTCAGTTTTATCTTAGATCTGCACTTAAAAGTGGCCCAAGACGATTCTACACCCAAAAATACTTAAACAAATAAATAGAACATTATATATAGCAAAGACAACGGTAGTAAGCATACGTTTCAGGAGAGTCTGTCATATTGACTAGGTCCAGTTCAGAGCCTTGTTTAGGCATCTCAGACTTGTAGCTGTCTGTTAGGAATAATATAGCATAAGCCCCACCAGGCTGCGCCACTAGTAGTTCCCGTTTCCCCTCCGGTGAAATGTTCACAGTCAAAGAGCCAATCTAAAGATAAAATGTACGACATGTAGATACAACACGGGCAAATTCTTTTAGGGTATGAGGAACTTCTTAATTCATGGCAATAACAAAGCTTTCTTAAATTATAAGTTTCAATGGCCATAACTCCTACAAATTTTACCCGTAGTGACCTTGTCTTTTGACATATTGACACTCAAATCTATAGGCATTCTTCCCCTTTTCTTAGGATTTAAATTACCCTGTTTCAAAGAACTTTACCTGTAAAATATGTGAAATATGATCAAATTCTGATAAGAAGTTAATTATATGATAATACATGAAAATCACCCGAAAACCAATGATTTCCGTCTTTTCTATCAGCTGTGACCTTGATCTAAGACCAAGTGACCTCAAAATCAATAGAGTTCTTCCTCTCTTGATAAGTATACATATACATGTATCCAAAATTGGTTTCATGAGTACTAGAGTAATCATCTGTAAATAAATAATTACAGGCTATTTTCGTCAACTGTGACTTTGACCTTTGACCTTTTGACTCCAAAATCAATAGCAGACTTCATCCAGAAACCAAATGTGTATCGGAATGATGGATAAACACTTAATGCCTCCTGCCATACCTGATGGGGACATAAAACAAGAGGCCCAAGTGGGCCTATATCGCTCACCTGAGTACCTAGATGATCAGTCATGCATGAAGGAAGAATTCATTTATTTTTGCATTAATGTGACCAAGTCAACACAAATGTTGAAAATATGTCAAATTTTATTTCAGGCTAGAATACAAAAAAGCCCACTTTTTTGCACATCCATTCAGGTGATTTTGATATTAAGCATTTCCTTTGTCTCTGCAAGAAGTCATTCAGGGCAACAAGTTAGTCATTTTCTTTAGGTGGGGCCTTTTGTTGACTGATTTCAAGTCTGGGTCATGAACAACAATTGTTTCAAATATTGTCCAGATCTAACTTAAAATTGCCTAATTTCATATGTTGAGTGTTGAGAAACATATAAAAACTTATTTAGATGTGTAAAGAAATGAAAAAAAAAAATTTTTGACCACAGCTGGATTTGAACCGCTACTCTCCATATTTCAATTACCAAGTGGTATATGTACCCTTGTGAGAACTGCTTTTTAGACATGGTGGCATTATCTGTTAACCAATTTGGATGAAATTTACCAAATTGATAGAGGACCTTTAGTACTTCATGTATTCCATGTTTCATTAAAATCTTTCATGTGGTATAACAGCAGAAGTGAAAAATGTGATTGAATTGTTCCTATACACCCTCATTTGGAAGTTTTAAAAAATTCATAGAAAATCCAAAAATTGAGATATTGACAAAATTCTTTCAAAGTAACAATCCTTACCATAATTATGATCACAATAGTCCATAAGAAATCATCAATATCAATTAACTAGGAAATATGACACTTTTTTTTCTGCATTGAATCACCAAGTCCAAAGAAATGTCGAAAAAAAAATCTAAAATTTGATTTTGGAAGGGAACCAAAATGACAATACGTCTTCACTCATCCCTCTAGATTATTTCTATGCATTCTGTTAGTCTCTGTATACATCCCGTATGAAAAAGAATATTGTTAAAGGAGGGAACTCTTTTGTGACCTACTTTTGACTACTTTTGGCGCCACCTGTAAAGAGGTCTGGACGAAAACAACAGAATTTGAAGAGGATCATAAGTGACTTATTTCTACCAAGATTTATTAAAATCCTTTAAACAGTTTGATAGAAAAAGTTGAAAATGTGAAAAATGGCCAACCCCCCCCCCCCCTTTTTTTTTGGAAGTCTTAAAGGTAAAATTCCTAATTTCATATGCTGAGTGTTGAGAAACATCTAAAAACTTATTTAGATGTGTAAAAAAAAAAAATTTTTTTTTGACCACACCTGGATTTGAACCGCTACTCTCCATAATTCAATTACCAAGTGGTATACATATATGTACCATTGTGAGACCTACTTTTTAGACATGGTGGCATTATCTGTGAACCAATTTGGATGAAATTTACCAAATTGATAGAGGACTTTTAGTACTTCATGTATTCCATGTTTCATTAAAATCTTTCATGTGGTTTTGTAGAAAAAGTTGAAAATGTGAAAAATGGCCAAACCCCTCCCCCCCCCCCTTTTTTTTTGGAAGTCTTAAAAAATTCATAAAAAATCCAAAAATTGAGATAATTACAAAATTCTTTCACAATATATTTCCTTACCACAACTATGATCAAAATAGTCATTAAGAAATCATCAATATCAATTAACTGAAAAACATGACACTTTTCTTCATTGAAATGACTAAGTCCAGAAACACGTCAAAAAAGCGTAAATTTCTATTTGACGGATCTTAACCCCGAACACAATTTCAATAACCCATCTTTATAGATTGTTGAAATGCAATTAGTTTCCCCATTTATGTACTGGTTCTGGAGAAGAAGATGTTTGAAGAGGGCACTTTTGGTCCCGCCCTGGATCCACCCCTGAGGGAATCTGGATCCCGAACACAATTTTAGTAGGGGACCTTGAGTACATCATTTACACAAAGTTTGATCCAAATCTGCAATGTAGTTCCAGAGAAGAAGTCGAAAATGTGAAAAAGTTAATGACGGACGACGACAACGGACGGCGCACTATGACTATAGCTCACTTGAGCCTTTGGCTCAGGTGAGCTAAAAAGACAATATGATATTCAATATAAAGGAAATAAACATGATATTAGTATGTATTTAAACATCTAAAGCATGAAGTTAAAACCTCCAAAATCATAAAGATTCACAAAGCCAGAGCACACGCCTGAAATCTCATATGCAAACTTCAGTCCACCACTGGTTCATTTCAAATGAAAAGAATACCCATCTATAAAAACACAGACTAAAATAAAGTGGATAAAGTGTGTTGTCATAGGAAATAACACCAAACTCCAGTGGTCATGGTAACCAACAAAATGGGTATCTTCCTCATGTTAGTCCATCACTGATTGCCAAACCAGAGGCTCTGACCTACCTACCTTTATATGGTGATACATGGTCTCTATCACTTGTAGCATGTGTTCATATCATATGAAAAAAATTATCTCTATGATGCCCTCTAAATAGAGGTATGATCTGTATTACATGAACTGCTCTTTACAACGACTTACCTGACCATTCAGCTACCATTTGACAACCTACCTGACCATTCAGCTGCCATTTGACAACCTACCTGACCATTCAGCTGCCATTTGCCAATCTGCATGAGTTTATCCACTGTATTTTCAGACCCCTCTTCCTGGTTGACCATCCATTTGAAGCATCGTACCACACGGTCCGAGTAGCCCACCACCACCTCCGCCTTGCCGTCACCATCTGAATGGTCAATAACAACTTTCCACATGAGGCAAAGAAAACCATAACTACTCAGATCAAATGATTAAAGTCTCACCATGAGCATCTACCTGTATAGTGATGGCAACCGGCTGGTGCACTAAATAATAAATACTGACTTGTGTAATGACATTCTATCTGTGTTTGTTCCCATACAAGTTTTGTTTTTGTTTGTTCGTAGAAGACACCACGATATAATTAAGTCAAATTTCTCTCGTGTATCATCTAAGTTTTGTTCTCATTTTGCCTAGCATGGAAACCACTATGTAATTAAGTCAGATTTCCTTTGCAATGTATCATCTTAAGTTTTTTATTATAGATAGTTTTTAAATGCATAAAATTTTATAGGAGTTGCTTCCCTTCTCTGCCATATTGGAGGTAAATGACTGAATATTTTTGCATAAATCAACCAAACTGTGTAAGGAAATTCTCTAAACTAAGGATGCTTCTTGAATTTTTGCAATTGTTATAGTTACAATAATAAAATTATTGAACAATATCAAAATGTTTTCAAAGGAGTGAAAGTACAGACAGCTTTCTTACAATAAGTCAATGTGATTGGTACGAATATGAAGCAAAACTCCAGCTTCACCGCCAAAATGGCAGAAAAGGGAAGTAACTCCAATTAAATTCATGCATTCGAAAACTATCTATTTTGCCTGGAGTGGACACCATGCAGTAATTATGTAAAATTTCCTCCCTCATCTAAGTTTTGTTTTTATTTTGTCTGGAGTGGACGCTACCCAGTAATTAGGTCAAATTTCTTCTGCCATGTATCATATAAGTTGTGCTTTCGTTTAACCTGAAGTGGAGACCACCATGTATTAAGTCAAATTTTCTCTTTCATGTATCATGTAAATTTTGTTATCATTTTTCCTTGGGTAGAAACCACAAAGTAAATGAGTCAGATTTCCTCTCTTATGTCACAGTTTCATTCCATAAAATTTTCCATACAAAAGCCTTACCAACATCATCTATAAGCAGAACTTTCCCATTAGCTGGCAGTAACTGAGTGAAAGAAGATGTCAGAGTTCTCTCCCCTTCATTTTCATTCTCTTTATTCTCCTGTAGAATTATCAAATACTTCATCTTCAGAAGCAACATAAGAGCTTAGCATACAGTGTAGAGAGCGTTCCTATTAAACCTTGCTTTCCTCAAACTGGCTAGAGTTATCTCCCTCAATGGATTACAACTCTCCAACATTATCCGTCTCTGGCCTGACCATACAAAACTGCTTGATTTAACTTAATTCTATATCATCGCATCGTATGTATTTTTAATTATCATATTTAAAATTTTCAAGTGATTGATTATATTTGGTGAGTAACTGAGACTTAAGTCACAAAATCTGCCCAGTGACAATTTATAACTTTCCTAAAAATTTAATCTAGTTCACATGATAGATATGGAAAAAGTCTAAGAATTGTTATCCAACATGGAAGCTAATGCTAACAATGTGACATTACATGGGGAAAATCTAATGGTCATTATGTACAGCTCAGTAACATCTACAAGTACATGTATAGTTCATAATGCTGATCATACTTTGTATTAAGATGAACATAATAGTCTAATTTATTAGAGCCAAAATTAGGTTCACTAAGGTCATATTAAACATTCCTGATAAACTCCTCATTATTCAACTGATTCATTCATAAAGCGTGAAAGTTTGGCTCATCTAGAAAGGCATGTAATACTATATCTCTACCATTAACACCAAGATACAGATGAAAGGCAACAGTGAGCTCCAGGCCAACGTTCTAGTCTACTAAGAGATGAGAGGCTACAGTGACTTCCTGGACATCACTTTAGTCTACTCTGCCACTAAGGCCCTCACAGAGAGATGAGAGACTACAGTGAGTTCCAGGACATCACTCTAGTCTACTCGGCCACTAAGGCCCTCACAGAGAGATGAGAGGCTACAGTGAGTTCCTGGGCATCACTCTAGTCTACTCGGTCACTAAGGCCCCCTGCAGAAAGATGAGAGGATATAGTGAGTTCAGGACATCACTTTAGTCAACTCGTCCACTAAGGCTCTCACAGATAGATGAGAGACTACAGAGAGTCCCTGGACATCACTTTAGTCCTCTCGGCCATTAAAGCCCCCGCCCCCCCCCCCCCGACCCCGAGATGAGAGACTACAGTGAGTTCAGGACATCACTTTACTCTACTTGGCTACTAAGGCCCTCACAGAGACATGAGAGACGATAATGAGTTCCTGGACATCACTTTAGTCAACTCGGCCACTAAGGCCCTCACAGATAGATGAGAGACTACAGTGAGTTCCTGGACATCACTTTAGTCTACTCGGTCACTAAGGTCCCCCGGTCACTAAGGCCCCCTACAGAGAGATGAGAGAATACAGTGAGTTCAGGACATCACTTTACTCTACTTGGCTACTTAGGCCCTCACAAAGACATGAGAGACGATAATGAGTTTCTGGACATCACTTTAGTCAACTCGGTCACTAAGGCCCCCTACAGATAGATGAGAGACTACAGTGAGTCCCTGGACATCACTTTAGTCTACTCGGCCACTAAGGCCCCCTAAGAGAAATGAGAGACTACAGTGAGTTCAGGACATCACTTTACTCTACTTGGCTACTAAGGCCCTCACAGAGACATGAGAGACGATAGTGAGTTCCTGGACATCACTTTAGTCAACTCGGCCACTAAGGCCCCCTACAGATAGATGAGAGACTACAGTGAGTTCCTGGACATCACTTAAGTCAACTCGGCCACTAAGGCCCCCTACAGATAGATGAGAGACTACAGTGAGTTCCTGGACATCACTTTAGTCTACTCGGTCACTAAGGCCCCCTACAGATAGATGAGAGACTACAGTGAGTTCCTGGACATCACTTTAGTCTACTCGACCACTAAGGCCCCCTACAGAGAGATGAGAGACTACAGTGAGTTCAGGACATCACTTTACTCTACTTGGCTACTAAGGCCCTCACAGAGACATGAGAGACGTTAATGAGTTCCTGGACATCACTTTAGTCAACTCGGCCACTAAGGCCCTCTACAGATAGATGAGAGACTACAGTGAGTTCCTGGACATCACTTTAGTCTACTCGGTCACTAAGGCCCCCTACAGATAGATGAGAGACTACAGTGAGTTCCTGGACATCACTTTAGTCAACTCGGTCATTAAGGCCCCCTACAGATAGATGAGAGACTACAGTGAGTTCCTGGACATCACTTTAGTCTACTCGGTCACTAAGGCCCCCTACAGATAGATGAGAGACTACAGTGAGTCCCTGGACATCACTTTAGTCTACTCGGCCACTAAGGCCCCCTAAGAGAGATGAGAGACTACAGTGAGTTCAGGACATCACTTTACTCTACTTGGCTACTAAGGCCCTCACAGAGACATGAGAGACGATAGTGAGTTCCTGGACATCACTTTAGTCAACTCGGCCACTAAGGCTCTCACAGATAGATGAGAGACTACAATGAGACCCTGGACATCACTTTAGTCTTCTCGGCCATTAAGCCATCCCCTCCCCCTACAGAGAGATGAGAGACTACAGTGAGTTCATCACATCTCTTTACTCTACTCGGCCACAAAAGCCTTCACAGAGCTAAGAGACGACAGTGAGTTCCTGGATATCACTCTAGTCTACTCAGTCATCACTGTAGTCTATTCAGCCACTAAGGCTGAGAGGCTTTATTAAGCTTCAGTGCAGTACATTAGCCCTTTCTGCCTTCCATATCCCTTGACAGAGGTGAGAGGTTACAGTGACTTACTGCACACTGCTTTAGCCCACTCTACCTTCCAGATCCCTTGACAGAGGTGAGAGGTTACAGTGAGTTACTGCACACTGCTTTAGCCCACCCTACCTTCCAGATCCCTTGACAGAGGTGAGAGGTTACAGTGAGTTACTGCACACTGCTTTAGCCCACTCTACCTTCCAGGTCCCTTGACAGAGGTGAGAGGTTACAGTGAGTTACTGCACACTGCTTTAGCCCACCCTACCTTCCAGGTCCCTTGACAGAGGTGAGAGGTTACAGTGAGTTACTGCACACTGCTTTAGCCCACCCTACTTTCCAGGTCCCTTGACAGAGGTGAGAGGTTACAGTGAGTTACTGCACACTGCTTTAGCCCACCCTACCTTCCAGATCCCTTGACAGAGGTGAGAGGTTACAGTGAGTTACTGCACACTGCTTTAGCCCACTCTACCTTCCAGGTCCCTTGACAGAGGTGAGAGCTTACAGTGAGTTACTGCACACTGCTTTAGCCCACTCTACCTTTCAGGTCCCTTGACAGAGGTGAGAGGTTACAGTGACTTACTGCACACTGCTTTAGCCCACTCTACCTTCCAGATCCCTTGACAGAGGTGACAGGTTACAGTGAGTTACTGCACACTGCTTTAGCCCACAGTACCTTCCAGATCCCTTGACAGAGGTGAGAGGTTTCAGTGACTTACTGCACACTGCTTTAGCCCACTCTACCTTCCAGATCCCTTGACAAAGGTGACAGGTTACAGTGAGTTACTGCACACTGCTTTAGCCCACCCTACCTTCCAGATCCCTTGACAGAGGTGAGAGGTTACAGTGACTTACTGCACACTGCTTTAGCCCACTCTACCTTCCAGCTCCCTTGACAGAGGTGAGAGGTTACAGTGAGTTACTGCACACTGCTTTAGCCTACCCTACCTTCCAGGTCCCTTGACAGAGGTGAGAGGTTACAGTGAGTTACTGCACACTGCTTTAGCCCACTCTACCTTCCAGCTCCCTTGACAGAGGTGAGAGGTTACAGTGAGTTACTGCACACTGCTTTAGCCTACCCTACCTTCCAGGTCCCTTGACAGAGGTGAGAGGTTACAGTGAGTAACTGCACACTGCTTTTGCCCACCCTACCTTCCAGGTCCCTTGACAGAGGTGAGAGGTTACAGTGAGTTACTGCACACTGCTTTAGCACACCCTACCTTTCGGATCCCTTGACAGAGGTGAGAGGCTACAGTGAGTTACTGCACACTGCTTTAGCCCACTCTATTTTCCAGATCCCTGGACAGAGGTGACAGGTTACAGTGAGTTACTGCACACTGCTTTAGCCCACTCTACCTTTCAGGTCCCTTGACAGAGGTGAGAGGTTACAGTGAGTTACTGCACACTGCTTTAGCACACTCTACCTTTCAGGTCCCTTGACAGAGGTGAGAGGTTACAGTGAGTTACTGCACACTGCTTTAGCCCACTCTACCTTTCAGGTCCCTTGACAGAGGTGAGAGGTTACAGTGAGTTACTGCACACTGCTTTAGCCCACTCTACCTTCCAGGTCCCTTGACAGAGGTGAGAGCTTACAATGAGTTACTGCACACTGCTTTAGCGCACTCTACCTTCCAGGTCCCTTGACAGAGGTGAGAGGTTACAGGGAGTTACTGCACACTGCTTTAGCCCACTCTACCTTTCAGGTCCCTTGACAGAGGTGAGAGGCTACAGTGAGTTACTGCACACTGCTTTAGACCAACTCTACCTTTCAGGTCCCTTGACAGAGGTGAGAGGTTACAGTGAGTTACTGCACACTGCTTTAGCCCACCCTACCTTTCAGGTCCCTTGACAGAGGTGACAGGTTACAGTGAGTTACTGCACACTGCTTTAGCACACTCTACCTTCCAGCTCCCTTGACAGAGGTGAGAGGTTACAGTGAGTTACTGCATACTGCTTTAGCCCACTCTATCTTTCAGGTCCCTTGACAGAGGTGAGAGGTTACAGTGAGTTACTGCACACTGCTTTAGCACACTCTACCTTTCAGGTCCCTTGACAGAGGTGAGAGGTTACAGTGAGTTACTGCACACTGCTTTAGCCCACTCTACCTTTCAGGTCCCCTGACAGAGGTGAGAGGTTACAGTGAGATGCAGCACAGTGCTCTAACCCACTCTGTTCTCACTATAAATGAACCATTGCAATCTAAACATGTAAACATTCAAGCCTTACTAACTATATCTAAAGATGACAGAACAATCTACTCATCTTTAAAAGGGACTTAATAAGATAAAGATCTTACCTCAGTGGGCGATGATGGAGGTTTGATATCAAAGATGTAACACCATCCCTCAGCAGTCAATGCCACTAACACATTCTGTTATAAAGAATACAAAGATATAACACCATCCCTCAGCAGTCAATGCCACCAACACATTCTGTTATAAAGAATACAAAGATATAACACCATCCCTCGGCAGTCAGTGCCACCAACACAGTCTGTTATAAAGAATACAAAGATATAACACCATCCCTCGGCAGTCAATGCCACCAACACAGTCTGTTATAAAGAATACAAAGATATAACACCATCCCTCGGCAGTCAGTGCCACCAACATATTCTGTTATAAAGAATACAAAGATATAACACCATCCCTCAGCAGTCAATGCCACCAACACATTCTGTTATAAAGAATACAAAGATATAACACCATCCCTCAGCAGTCAATGTCACCAACACAGTCTGTTATAAAGAATACAAAGATATAACACCATCCCTCGGCAGTCAATGCCACCAACACAGTCTGTTATAAAGAATACAAAGATATAACACCATCCCTCGGCAGTCAATGCCACCAACACAGTCTGTTATAAAGAATACAAAGATATAACACCATCCCTCGGCAGTCAGTGCCACCAACATATTCTGTTATAAAGAATACAAAGATATAACACCATCCCTCAGCAGTCAACACCACCAACACATTCTGTTATAAAGAATACAAAGATATAACACCATCCCTCGGCAGTCAGTGCCACCAACATATTCTGTTATAAAGAATACAAAGATATAACACCATCCCTCAGCAGTCAACACCACCAACACATTCTGTTATAAAGAATACAAAGATATAACACCATCCCTCAGCAGTCAATGCCACCAACACATTCTGTTATAAAAAATACAAAGATATAACACCATCTCTCGGCAGTCAATGCCACTAACACAGTCTGTTATAAAGAATACAAAGATATAACACCATCCCTCAGCAGTCAATGCCACCAACACATTCTGTTATAAAGAATACAAAGATATAACACCATCCCTCGGCAGTCAATGCCACCAACACAGTCTGTTATAAAGAATACAAAGATATAACACCATCCCTCAGCAGTCAATTCCACCAACACATTCTGTTATAAAGAATACAAAGATATAACACCATCCCTCGGCAGTCAATGCCACCAACACAGTCTGTTATAAAGAATACAAAGATATAACACCATCCCTCAGCAGTCAATGCCACCAACACAGTCTGTTATAAAGAATACAAAGATATAACACCATCCCTCAGCAGTCAATGCCACCAACACATTCTGTTATAAAGAATACAAAGATATAACACCATCCCTCGGCAGTCAATGCCACCAACACAGTCTGTTATAAAGAATACAAAGATATAACACCATCCTTCAGCAGTCAATGCCACCAACACATTCTGTTATAAAGAATACAAAGATATAACACCATCCCTCGGCAGTCAATGCCACCAACACAGTCTGTTATAAAGAATACAAAGATATAACACCATCCCTCGGCAGTCAATGCCATCAACATATTCTGTTATAAAGAATACAAAGATATAACACCATCCCTTAGCAGTCAATGTCACCAACATATTCTGTTATAAAGAATACAAAGATATAACACCACCCCTCGGCAGTCAATGCCACCAACACAGTCTGTTATAAAGAATACAAAGATATAACACCATCCCTCGGCAGTCAATGCCACCAACATACTCTGTTATAAAGAATACAAAGATATAACACCATCCCTCAGCAGTCAATGTCACCAACATATTCTGTTATAAAGAATACAAAGATATAACACCATCCCTCAGCAGTCAACGCCACCAACACATTCTGTTATAAAGAATACAAAGATATAACACCATCCCTCAGCAGTCAATGTCACCAACACATTCTGTTATAAAGAATACAAAGATATACCACCATCCCTCAACAGTCAATGCCACCAACACATTCTGTTATAAAGAATACAAAGATATAACACCATCCCTCAGCAGTCAATGCCACCAACACATTCTGTTATAAAGAATACAAAGATATAACACCATCCCTCAGCAGTCAATGCCACCAACATATTCTGTTATAAAGAATACAAAGATATAACACCATCCCTCAACAGTCAATGCCACCAACACATTCTGTTACAAAGAAACAAAGATATAACGCCATCCCTCAGCAGTCAACACCACCAACACATTCTGTTATAAAGAATACAAAGATATAACACCATCCCTCAGCAGTCAAGGCCACCAACACAGTCTGTTACAAAGAATACAAAGATATAACACCATCCCTCGGCAGTCAATGCCACCAACACAGTCTGTTACAAAGAATACAAAGATATAACACCATCCCTCGGCAGTCAATGTCACTAACACAGTCTGTTATAAAGAAAACAAAGACATAACACCATCCCTCGGCAGTCAATGTCACTAACACAGTCTGTTATAAAGAAAACAAAGACATAACACCATCCCTTGGCAGTCAATGCCACCAACACATTCTGTTATAAAGTCAAAGCCACCAACACATTCTGTTATAAAGAATACAAATGAATCTTTACTCTACAGTAGCTTATCGTTTTCATTCTGTTTTATCCACAACTAGAATTCTGGAGAGTTAAATCTCATACTAACTGGCAGATGTGTTAGATAATCTGATGACAGTACCATACTAACTGGCAGATGTGTCAGATGATCTGATGACAGTATCATGCTAACTGGCAGATGTGTGAGATGATCTGATGACAGTACCATGTTAACTGGCAGATGTATGAGATGATCTGATGACAGTACCATACTAACTGGCAGATGTGTCAGATGATCTGATGACAGTATCATGCTAAGTGGCAGATGTGTCAGATGATCTGATGACAGTATCATGCTAAGTGGCAGATGTGTCAGATGATCTGATGACAGTATCATGCTAACTGGCAGATGTGTCAGATGATCTGATGACAGTATCATGCTAACTGGTCGATGTGTCAGATGATCTGATGACAGTACCATACTAATTGGCAGATGTGTCAGATGATCTGATGACAGTATCATGCTAACTGGCAGATGTGTCAGATGATCTGATGACAGTACCATGTTAACTGGCAGATGTGTCAGATGATCTGATGACAGTACCATGTTAACTGGCAGATGTGTGAGATGATCTGATGACAGTACCATACTAACTGGCAGATGTGTCAGATGATCTGATGACAGTATCATGCTAACTGGCAGATGTGTCAGATGATCTGATGACAGTACCATGTTAACTGGCAGATGTGTCAGATGATCTGATGACAGTATCATGCTAACTGGCAGATGTGTCAGATGATCTGATGACAGTACCATGTTAACTGGCAGATGTATGAGATGATCTGATGACAGTACCATACTAACTGGCAGATGTGTGAGATGATCTGATGACAGTATCATGCTAACTAGCAGATGTGTGAGATGATCTGATGACAGTATCATGCTAACTGGTCGATGTGTCAGATGATCTGATGACAGTACCATACTAATTGGCAGATGTGTCAGATGATCTGATGACAGTATCATGCTAACTGGCAGATGTGTCAGATGATCTGATGACAGTACCATGTTAACTGGCAGATGTGTCAGATGATCTGATGACAGTACCATGTTAACTGGCAGATGTGTGAGATGATCTGATGACAGTACCATACTAACTGGCAGATGTTTGAGATGATCTGATGACAGTATCATGCTAACTGTCAGATGTGTGAGATGATCTGATGACAGTATCATGCTAACTGGCAGATGTGTCAGATGATCTGATGACAGTATCATGCTAACTGGCAGATGTGTGAGATGATCTGATGATAGTATCATACTAACTGGCAGATGTGTGAGATGATCTGATGACAGTATCATGCTAACTGGCAGATGTGTGAGATGATCTGATGACAGTATCATGCTAACTGGCAGAATATGTGAGATGATCTGATGACAGTATCATACTAACTGGCAGATGTGTGAGATGATCTGATGACAGTATCATGCTAACTAGCAGATGTGTGAGATGATCTGATGACAGTATCATGCTAACTGGCAGATGTGTGAGATGATCTGATGACAGTATCATACTAACTGGCAGATGTGTGAGATGATCTGATGACAGTATCATGCTAACTGGCAGAATATGTGAGATGATCTGATGACAGTATCATGAGAGAAGGCAGCTTTACAGCTAGAAAACTGACAAAGTTAGAAGAGCCCCGCAGGATGCCTGGCACCATGACTGTGACCTTAATTTTGTACCAGAACAAAGGTTGTCATAAGAAAAACAGAAAGCCAAATATTAAAGCCCTACTTCTATTGGTTCACTTTTTATGGTCAATGTCAAAGTTTTTCAAATGCATGTCAAATGTCAGCGTGAAGGCCACATGATCAAAACTTTGGGTACCAACGGAAAAGGGTTGCCATAAGGAACACACATAGCAAAATGAAAGCTCTACCTGTGACAGTGTATAAGATATGGCCAATGTTAAAAGTGTTTGCTGACAGACAGAAAGATGGACAAACAGACAGACAAAGTAATTACCATAGGGCACTCGTTCATGAAGCGGGGCCTTAAGAAGTTTCTTTGAAATTTATGATGTTGCTGAAATATTTATGTCACATCAATAAAGTTATGTCACTTATGGATACATTCTATTTATGTCACATCAGTAATTAGGTATGTCACTTATGGATACATTATAATTATGTTCTGGTGTATTTGTAGTTGTGATTTGAGAAAACTATTACATGTAATAATGCAAAATTAAATTCTATTATATACTCATGAAATGATTTTCCTATCCTTGAATATATTTATCTGTAACAAGAATTTTCAGATGACAACAGAGATTGTCAGTATAGACTGCCAGGTAGAAGACAACATAGATTGTCAGGTAGAAGACTATGAGATAAAATAGAAAATATCTCTTTCCAAGTATAAATTCCTCAACTCTTTCTGTAATATGGATTTTTATTGATTTATTATTGTTTTACGTTTTTTCTTTACTTTATCTTGGTTATAGATCCGATCTTCCCTTACTTTGTCTTGGTTATAGATAAGATCTTTCCTTACCTTACGTTGGTTATAGATCCGATCTTCCCTTACTTTGTCTTGGTTATAGATAAGATCTTTCCTTACCTTACCTTGGTTATAGATCCGATCTTCCCTTACTTTGTCTTGGTTATAGATAAGATCTTTCCTTACCTTACCTTGATTATAGATAAGATCTTCCCTTACTTTATCTTGGTTATAGATCAAATCTTCCCTTATCCTGGTTATAGATCAGATTTTTCCCTTACCTTATCTTGGTTATAGATGTCACCAATGCCAACACATGATATCTGAAGATGAAAATTTCAGGTTCAAGTTTTATCTTACATGTAAAGTTAAAGCATCTGAATGAGAACAACAGTGTGAATTTCAGTCAACCATGACATCCTATGATAAATTTCTTTAATTACTTACTCATTAAATACAGCTAAGTGCTTACCTGGCCATTTCTATCAATTACCTACGCAGTAAAAATAGCATCAATTTTATTTTTACTTTAAATTGTTCAAATAATCAGATAGTTTAAACATATTTACTGCTCAAAACAGCATAGGATTGGTGACAAGTTTTACCAACTTAGATAACGCCTCTCCTAGAACATACATACAATTATAATGGAATACATACGTCGAATAAACATAAATAATTATATACATATACATCCATACACATATACACGTACAACATATATATTGAGGTTGGTTTGACTATACTTTTATACATATATACATGTATAATATTGAACATAATTATGATGTTAATTTAGAGCAACTAAAAGGAGTACTTCAAAACTGATTCAAATATGTAAAATGGAAACAAGAGTGACAGGTGCATATTAGGAAGAATATTTCAGAATGAGTCAGTGAACTCAGATCGCTTGGTATTCCAGAGTTAATCACTTCAAAATCCATATTTTGCCCAAGAGTAGGTCCTAAGTCTGAAATGATTAAATTCTCTACTTTTTCTATATGTGTTTTTCAGACTAAACACCCTCAATACACAAAATTTACAATCAATAAGGGCACAGTTTTGCTCTTGTCTTTGTTTTTTTTTTCAAATGTGCCTGTACCTTTTGATATGGGGATCACTGAAATTTTCATTTGGAAGGGTCCCTATATACCAGACATGATATGATAAAAAACCACTGAGGCAGTATCATTTCTTTAGACTTACCATTCCTAAATCTCTGCACTTTCGCCATGGTGATCTAGATTTCCCTTTGTATATGCTCAAATCTCCATTTACTGTACCTACTGCCAGCTCATGTCCCTACAAGTGAAGAATACATGTATACAACAAACACTAAATGGGGGAAGAAGAAAGCACAATAGTATGGATTGATTAACGTTTTAAGTCACTCCACGATTATATGGTGACAGCATTTGCCTGATGCATTGTACAGAAATTCATATCTTTGCAACCAACCCTCTCAAAGCAATGAGGGATCTTGTACATGCCACGCCAACTGTCAGACTGTAACACGGGACCTCGGTTTTAACTGTCTCATCCAAAAGACAGATCCTCGATCATGCAGGTTTATATGATGTTCATACCTTATCATTATCTACATCACCCAGAACGATAGCTTGATTAAATAGGTTGCCTGTAAATTCTAACTCCAGACGCTCTACAAAAGAGACAGTTCTCCACATCGCAGCATCTCTACTTTCACTTTCAGTAATAAAAGTTGTTTCGCTGAATTTTAATTTAAATTTCGTCGTTTCGAAATGTGAATCACTCTGCTTGTCATTCCCTATCGCGATTATCAGAAACGACGAGAGAAGTAGGGATTTGGTTCCAATTAGATTGACAAAATGATGCTATGATACCCTATTTACAACGTGAGAAAATTCGCGACATGGAAGCAGGAGGTTACCAACTTCTTAAACATAGTGGAGCACCCCGGGAATCGAACTCGGATCGTCAGCGCCGCAAGCCAAGCGCCAATGGCATTTGAAACAATATACGATTATTGAATCAGCAAAATTGCTTTAATAAATATATCAACATATTTTTCACGTGTAGTATGAAGTTTCTGAATGTTCATAACAGTCTTAGAATTACGAGAATTCATCGATCCACTTCAGTCTCATGCAGCGTAGAAAGTGACATTTAGCGGACTACTTTTGACTAATCAAAATTGTTATGATTATGACGGCATAATCAAATGTCCTACTTGTTCAACAGCTTGTTTAACAGAACCATATTCTACGCTAAAGTGCTCGAAATTCTACAAAAGTTCTTGTAGATCGGTGTATTGACACTTTTTATTACCATAAATCAATCCAAGCGTTCCTGTAAATCTCAGCTAGCCATCACCATAGACAGTATTGCCCGCACTTTAGACCAGGGAGGCCAAGTCGACATTGCTCAGCTAGACTTCTCGAAAGCATTTGACAAGGTGCCACATAAGAGATTGCTACATAAGCTTCAGTTCTACGGTGTACGAGACAACACTCTGCTATGGATTAAGGACTTCCTGAACAACAGACAACAACAAGTTCTTTTAGACGCCCATGCCTCATCTAGTGCAGATGTCCTATCAGGAGTACCACAGGGAACAGTACTTGGCCCGCTGCTCTTCCTCACATTCATCAATGACCTCCCAGAAGCCACCAAGTCAGAATTAAACCAGGTTGTTCGCAGATGATTGTTTACTGTACCGCCCGATCAACAACACAGAGGACAGCAACAGTCTACAGCAAGACCTTACAGCACTTGAGAAGTGGGAAGAAGAGTGGCAGATGCCCTTCCATCCGGAGAAGTGCGTGGTCATACAGGTCTCATCAAAGCGGAAAACAATCAGTGCAGACTACAGACTACACAGCCATAAGTTAGAAGTAGTGGACTCGAGCAAGTACCTGGGAGTTACAATCAGCAGCAACATGAAGTGGAACAAGCACATTGATGCCATCACAGCGAAAGCCAATAGGACTCTTGGCTTCCTGAAGCGAAATCTCCGAAGTTGCAGAACATCAGCACGGGTTAGAGCCTATGGAGCCACTGTACGTCCAACGCTGGAGTACGCTGCCTTCATATGGGACCCTCACACTAGCGGACAGATCAACCAGATAGAGAAAGTCCAACGTAGAGCGGCACGATTCGCTACAAGGAACTACTAGTACAGGAAAGCAGGCAGCTTCACCAATATGGTCAACTCCCTGGGATGGGAACCGCTATAGATCAGAAGAGTAGAGATCCGCCTTCTGTTGCTATTCAAGATCCAGCACAATCTAGTGGCCATTTCAGCAGAACAATACCTAATCCAGACAGACACCAGGACAAGGGGACAACATACCTTTCGCATCCCAACAGCGAAAAAGGATGTATACCGGTTCTCCTTCTTCCCGCGTACCATCAGGGATTGGAACAGACTTCCATCAGCAATGACATCAGCATGTTCCTTGGAGGACTACCGGACTGCAAGGGGCAACATATCACCTGCCCACTTCAGCTTAGGATGAGGATCAGAGATTTTAACTCTTTAACTGTATCATACTGCCCTGTGAGGCTTTTATCTTGATTGCCACATGAAGTATAACGCTCAACTATTGAGTACATTTCGTATTGGAAGAAGAAGAAAAAGAAGAATAATCTACGTAATGGGCGTGGTTAAAGTTGGATCTGGCGATCCCTGAGTGATTAAAAAGTGAGCAATGAAAGAGGAAACATCAGCATAGTGTATTAACCGGACGGACAACGAATAGAGATGGGAATACGACCCCGAGGACAAATACACAAACATTTACCATAGACACGAGGAGACGACAATATCATTAATTCCTGTGATACGTTAGAATTAGGGGTTACCATGTTAGTGTTTTACACAATTTGACGGGGAATTCACGGAATGCAGTTTCACTAACCCTATTCTAATGCATTTGACAAAAATAATTACAACTAGAGGTACAGATTTATGGTTTTCTAAGCCAAGTCGCTAATCACAGTCATATAAAAATGTAGGGTATCGTGACGTCACAAATCAGAAACTGCAGAGTATCGTGAATATGTTTGTGACGTAATTTTATTGCCTACGGGTATCGTGGAATACCTGCATGTCAACAACCTATCAAAATACATGATTTTATACGATGGGCATTAGAATTGTGTAGACTATGCTCTGAGCCTCATCCGAATATACTGTAACCACAACGAAGCTATTCCTCAATGAATATATTTTCAGTTGGCGGAACTAGAATTTTTTGAAAGGGGGTTGCAATCTCCGATGACTAATGTTTTGCACTATTCGGTCTGGAAAGGCGATGTTGCTGCCCTAAAAATGGTCGAAAATTACCTCTTTTTTGTAAAACTTTTCCGACCAAAGGGGTGTTGCAACCCCTACAACCCTCCCACCACATCCCCTCCCCCCAAAAAATCCGTCAATGTGTACACTTCTATGCAAATATTAACAAAGGCACGATCATTGTTTACATCCTGACTGAAGACGGCATATATATAGTCAATATATTTTTATATCGTTTTACATCGAGCAATTACATTAATTTGTTAACCACTAAGTTGCCACTATGTTTTAGGATGACCATTGTCGTACTCTTTTAGTTAATTTCGCAAAAAAAATGTAAATAAACCCTCGTTATATCGTGATAAAGTGCCTTTAATACAGATATTTTTTCAAAACATATTTTTCATCGTTTCGCCTGACCTAAATAGTCAATTCCCAACGGATTTTTTAAGGCTTTTACAACTGTTAAAACCCATTTTCAGTCGGGGAGGTGGGGGGCTTCGTCTTCTTGAACCCCCTAAAAGGGCAATGCCCTGGACCCGCTGGGGACTTAGCATCCCCAGACCCTTCACCTTTTGGGTAATTATCACACCCCTAACCTAAATTCCAGGTTGTATCCGCCCTTGAAAGCGGAGTGAAGACCTGGTTTTAATCGGATGTATTTACCATAACGGCCAAATGTTTTCAAACGGGATGACACACTTGAATTTGCTGAATACTAAAGTTCAGTCTATTTCCTCTATTCTACTGGTAAACTAAGGACTGGGAATGGTAGTCTTAAATCAATACCAGAACTGAATTACAATCGAATATTATATATAGTTTAGATAGTTTATAGTTTATTTCAGTGCCACACTTCATTCAATATACAAGCAATTTTTTTTAATTCATAAAAGACACAATATTTCATGTAACAGATTAAAAGAAATGACGTCCAACCATATTTGACTTATGAGACACTATATTAAAATTCTATCATTAAAATTTCATTCAGCTGTACATATCAATATCATATATGTGCGTGGTTGTTCGAGAATTCATGTTTGTGTGTATGTGTGGAGATGTATGTGTGTGAGGTCAGGTAAATGAATGGATATGATGGTGTATGTGGTAGTGATTTGTGCTGTGCGGATGATGTGTCAGGTTGCAGTGTACAGTATGAGGTATGGATTGCAGTTGTATGTGGTAATTAGTGTGTGTGGTGACTTGTATACATCAGTATATAAAAGCACAAGTATAAAATATAACAACAACGTTCACTATTTAAAAATGTCGGATCAACCGTGGGTCAATGCAAGTTGCTAAAGAATAAAAGAGGTCAAATATAGAAGTACAAAAAAGCGACAAACGACACTACAATGAAAAAAAATATATATATGCCCTTCCTCAGGACAAAACAATATTAAAAAAAACTACATAAATAGAAATATGAAAAAGAAAGCTATATACTAAGCACTAGTCTAGTTATACGGTGATATCGGGCGTCAGCTACATTTTGCGTGTTTGTAGTTCGCTGTCTGAATGTAAAATGACCAGGCCTTTATCCGATATTGTGGTCAATAGGGCGACACCTACGTGTTGCGATTTGCCTTGACCCTTTCATGTAGTAATATGACTGAGTGAAATAAGAGAACGCTAAGAGATAAAAGTAGAATGAGAAAGGATAAAATGGATGAGAAAACACGTATATAGAAAATAAATAAATAAATAAATAAATAAATAAATAAATGAATGAATGAATGAATGAATGAATGAATGAATGAATGAATGAATGAATGAATAAATAAATAAATAAATAAATAAAGAAAGAAAGAATTTTTATAAGGGGGAGAGGGAGTGTAAGCAGAAAGTCAACAGGACAGGTGTTTAATATTTTTTGTTCATTTGGTAGACATCCACCAGTTTGTTAAGACCATTAGGTTCTACTGTCTTAAGCGCAAGTTGACAAAAGTTTTCTTCGGCAACTCTTTCTCCTGTCGTCTACATAATGTTATGGTCTATGGCCACAACCATCATGCATATCCGTGTTGATTACTCTACAGAGGTGCTCCAACTTGGGGGATATACTTTGTACAAGACAAGATACCTTTGAAGACATGGGGAGGGTTACAGTTATCGGGCCTAAGGCAGAGGTGAGAATCGGTGGGCTTTAGTGTAAAGATCAAAGATTATATTTCCGTTTAGGAAGGTGGATCTAGTATCCAAGAAGACATTAGCGGTGTCAGAAATATCAACCGTGAACTTTATGGTTTAAAGTTTTGTTTACAGATTAACCCCCAGCCTCTCCCCAACTGGCCCAACCCCGTTCCCTTTTGACAGTGACTTAAATATTTTGTCCTATTTCCTCCTACTGTTGGGGCAAAGCCGTTCTCAGTTTTCTTTTTTACTAACGGATGAAGTGAAAATCGAGAACGATTGCCAGTCTGTGGGCGTTATAGCGTAATAATATAACTTTTTTGAAACTTTTCTCGTTAACTGATATATTACGACATTAATGTTAAATCATATACGTCATTAAGTTTTTTATATGGTATATTGTATGTATCTGAAATGAATGTCTGGTTGTAAGATTATAAGATATATTTTTATTCTGTTTTCTTTTTCTAGCGTAATGGTTTTGTCAATGTGTTGTTAGGCATTTCCGGTTTTATAAACTCCTTATTAGGCATACATAAACACAAATAAAGATGTCAGGAAAAGCTAAAAAATATGTCGATGAATGCAGAGATACAAAGAATCCAGAATTGGAGATTGTTGACAAAGGCATTTCAAATCTTCTGGAAGTACCAGGGTTGTGTGAGTACGAATTTACTCTGATCAGCTGATAACTGAAAAGGGGACTGTTCGAAGTATTCCACCTTCAGTGCCAGTGCACATTCATTGTAGAACTTTTTACATTGTAGTTATCAGTAAATGTGTGAATGTAGGAACTGTTTACAAATATATTGTGCGTCAAGCCTGGCCCTTGCAGTGTCTATGAAACTTTGTGGAGCTACTTAAGACATTTAGTCCTACTCAGGCTACTGTCCGCGCCACTCACTCTGGATCTGGATTTTCAGTTATTCATTTTCAGAATAATTTCAAAAAGGCAAAACCATTCGATAGATCTTGTTTAGTCGTAACTTTTGGTGTATGCTTTATGTTTGTATGAAGAAGCATTCATATTTTATAGAAAAAAATCAGTTTGAGATAGGGTGTATTCCATGTTAAATTTTGATGTAACATAGAAAATGCCCTATCTATCTAAAATGATTTCATCCCTATGAAATACGAATGTTTCTTTGTAGTAACATATAACATACACCAAAAGTTACGACAAAACAAGATCTGTCGATTGATATTAATTTTGTAAAACTATTTTAAAGACAAAAAAGTGAAAATTGAGATTTTTCGGTTTACAAAGTGAGTGGCGCGGACAGTAGGCTATGAGGAGAAAAATTTATTTGGACCGAAATTAGTTTTGTCTGACCTAAAGAAAATATTTTTAAATAAAAGTGATAATAGCAGGTTTATTCCTCTCGTGCACATTCAGACTCGGACTATACATAGTACCAGCAGACCCAACAATGCACCGGACAATCCGGTCTGGCATGAAAGTACGCCAATCGGACCTTAAAAAAATTGTTAGACGTTACTGCAGATCTAGCAGTTTGGTTGGCAAAATAATGGATTCCAGTCACTTCGGCCTTTTTTCAATTAGGCCCCAATTAAGTTACTTCGGCCTTTTCCCACTCCAGAGTTTTGCAACTTTGGTCCACAATAGGTGACATTTCGGCCTGCAATACCGACTTTTTGGCCCATTGTTTTACGCATTTTATAAATATATTTTCATAAAGGGTTGAGATGTCTTGCATTATTTGACAATACTACACCGATACCCACTACTGTCAGTGTCAAATCTTTTCGTTACTTATATAAGTATATGTAATATACTACCCAGTCTATTGGACCATGTCTTCTTTACCATTCTACGTACTGGTTCCATTGCTAAAGGAGGAGGCTCAATTGGTGAACATTCAGAATGTATTGGTCAACAGCTGGCATCCAGAATAATACCTGTTCTCGCAACATGACGTCTTGGGAAACGTTATCATTTGCCAACCAAAATATTAGTACCACAGTAACATTGAAAGGGTCTAAAACTCTTTTCATATAATACTGTCTTTGCTTTGTGATGGACTGATGGGTAAGACTTAAGGCCGAATCTAATGAATATGTCGAACTTAGCTGAAGCTTATATGTAGGTTCAGCTAGGTTTGACACGTTCGTTAGGTTCAGTCTTTAGTCCAACTGCTGGACTAGTATAACAAGCAAATTTTACTTAGAGATTTTGTTATTTTTCATGACCTCATGACCTCTTGAAAAAGGCCAAGTGATGAAAAATTTGTGGACCTAAAGTAATTCGCATTATTTTTTTCGCTTTTCCCTTCTTATTATTTGTTTTTTACTTTCAGTTGAATTGAGGCATATCACCAGACTAACTTTGTCACATAATAAGATCAACAGTAAGTAACCCAAATAAAATTAATACGATCAACAGTGAGCAAGTAACACACATAATAAGATCAACAGCAAGTAACCCACATAATATTCATAAGATCAACAGTGAGCAAGTAACACACATAATAAGATCAACAGTAAGTAACCCACATAATATTCATAAGATCAACAGTGAGCAAGTAACATACATAATAAGATCAACAGTAAGTAACCCACATAATATTCATAAGATCAACAGTGAGCAAGTAACACACATAATATTAATAAGATCAACAGTGAGCAAGTAAGACACATAATATTGATTGATTGATTGATGTTTGTTTAATGTCACACCACAAATATTTCATGTATATGGTGACGGCATCTGCATGATGCGGGGCATACAAATTTTGACCTTTGTAACGGACCCACCTGAAGCAGTGAGGGATCTTTAACGTGCCAAGCATACCACGACATGGGGCCTCGGTTTTTACTGTCTTATCCGAAAGACAGGACACCAGCATGACCAGAGTGGGACTCGAACCCTGCCTCCAGAGCAGGAGTCCAGTGCGATACCACTAGGCCACACTGGCTTCAGTGACTAAAGTAAGTCACACAATAAGATCAACAGTACATAAGTCGTACAGTAAGATCAACAGTCAGTAAGCCACATAATAAGGTCAACAGTCAGTAAGTCACATAATAAGGTCAACAGTCAGTAAGCCACATAATAAGGTCAACAGTATGTTAGTTACGTAATAAGATCAATAGTGAGTGCCGGGTAAGTCACGACTCGCATAATAAAACCAACAGTACCAGTAAGTACATGTAAGTCACAATGATATCAATAGTAAGTAAGTCACATACTAAGATCAACAGTAAATAAGTCATATAATACTATGAAATCAACAATGTATAAACTGGAAAGCATTATTCTATCTAGTCTTGTTTTTTGATATAAATTTTAATGTAATAAAAGCTGTTTATAATGACATATTATTAATTATTCTGTTTATAATGTATATGTAATATGTATCGTCTGACCTTGCAGTGGTACCCCCCAACATCACAGAGCTAGCAAGTTTGGAACATTTGAATCTCTTCAATAATCACATAAAGGTAATTAATTTACAGCCAGGTTACTCAGTGATAGTGAGGATAATTAATTTACAGCCAGGTTACTCAGTGATAGTGAGGATAATTAATTTACAGCCAGGTTACTCAGCGATAGTGAGGATAATTAATTTACAGCCAGGTTACTCATTGATAGTGAGGATAATTAATTTACAGCCAGGTTACTCAGCGATAGTGAGGATAATTAATTTACAGCCAGGTTACTCAGCGATAGTGAGGATAATTAATTTACAGCCAGGTTACTGAGCGATAGTGAGGATGATTAATTTACAGCCAGGTTACTGAGCGATAGTGAGGATGATTAATTTACAGCCAGGTTACTGAGCGATAGTGAGGATGATTAATTTACAGCCAGGTTACTCAGTGATAGTGAGGATAATTCACTAATCGTTCTGATGTTGTCATAGGATTATCATAGCAATTGTAGTCTTTACGAAAACTCAGTAGTCCACCACCCAATTCTCCAAAAAATTGTTTGCCTATTGCATATTTCTTAATTTGAAACATTTGTATTTCAGGAATTGCCCAGCTCATTGAATTCCTTGATGAAATTAAAAATACTTAATTTAGGGTATGTAATATTAATTATTAATATCATAAAAGTATTTAAAAATCATTTTATAATAATTGTGAGGTGACATAATTGAGTCAGTAGTGTACTTGACTTGGGAGTTAGTCAGTAGTGTACTTGACTTGGGAGTTGGTCAGTAGTGTACTCGATTTGGGGTTTAGTCAGTACTGTACTAGGAGTCCCAATTTTTTCTGGCTTCTGTCTGTGAGAAAGGAGTCCCCCTTTTCTCTGATATTTGTCTGTCGTGTTCCCATTTTCTCTGACATTTGTCTGTCAGGTCCCCATTTTATTTGACATTTGTCTGTCAGACAGGAGTCCCCATTTTCTCTGACATTTGTCTGTCAGACAGGAGTCCCCAGTTCCTCTGACATTTGTCTGTCATGCAGGAGTCCCCATTTTCTCTGACATTTGTCTGTCAGACAGGAGTCCCCATTTTCTCTGACATTTGTCTGTCAGACATGAGTCCCCATTTTCTCTGACATTTGTCTGTCATACAGGAGTCCCCATTTTCTCTGACATTTGTCTGTCATACAGGAGTCTCCATTTTCTCTGACATTTGTCTGTCAGACAGGAGTCCTCATTTTCTCTGACATTTGTGTGTCAGGTAGGAGTCCCCATTTTTTCTGACATTTGTGTGTCAGGTCCCCATTTTCTCTGACTCTTATCTGTCAGACAGGAGTCCCCATTTTCTCTGACATTTGTCTGGCAGGTAGGAGTCCCCATTTTCTCTGACATTTGTCAGGTAGGAGTCCCTATTTTCTCTGACATTTGTCTGTCAGGTCCCCATTTCTATGGCTTTTATCTGTCAGGTAGGAGTCCCCATTTTCTCTGACATTTGTCTGTCAGGTAGGAGTCCCTATTTTCTCTGACATTTGTCTGTCAGACAGGAGTCCCCATTTTCTCTGACATTTGTCTGTCAGGTAGGAGTCCCCATTTTCTGGACATATGTCTGTCAGGTAGGAGTCCCTATTTTCTCTGACATTTGTCTGTCAGACAGGAGTCCCCATTTTCTCTGACATTTGTCTGTCATACAGGAGTCCCCATTTTCTCTGACATTTGTCTGTCAGGTAGGAGTCCCTATTTTCTCTGACATTTGTCTGTCAGGTAGGAGTCCCTATTTTCTCTGACATTTGTCTGTCAGGTTCCCATTTCTATGGCTTTTATCTGTCAGGTAGGAGTCCCCATTTTCTCTGACATTTGTCTGTCAGGTAGGAGTCCCCATTTTCTCTGACATTTGTCTGTCAGACAGGTAGGAGTCCCCATTTTCTCTGACATTTGTCTGTCAGACAGGAGTCCCCATTTTCTCTGACATTTGTCTGTCAGACATGAGTCCCCATTTTGTCTGACATTTGTCTGTCATACAGGAGTCCCCATTTTCTCTGACATTTGTCTGTCAGACAGGAGTCCCCATTTTCTCTGACATTTGTCTGTCAGGTAGGAGTCCCCATTTTCTCTGACATTTGTCAGGTAGGAGTCCCTATTTTCTCTGACATTTGTCTGTCAGGTCCCCATTTCTATGGCTTTTATCTGTCAGGTAGGAGTCCCCATTTTCTCTGACATTTGTCTGTCAGGTAGGAGTCCCCATTTTCTCTGACATTTGTCTGTCAGACAGGAGTCCCCATTTTCTCTGACATTTGTCTGTCAGGTAGGAGTCCCCATTTTCTGGACAATCATATGTCTGTCAGGTAGGAGTCCCTATTTTCTCTGACATTTGTCTGTCATACAGGAGTCCCCATTTTCTCTGACATTTGTCTGTCAGGTAGGAGTCCCCATTTTCTCTGACATTTGTCTGTCAGGTAGGAGTCCCTATTTTCTCTGACATTTGTCTGTCAGGTTCCCATTTCTATGGCTTTTATCTGTCAGGTAGGAGTCCCCATTTTCTCTGAAATTTGTCTGTCAGGTAGGATTCCCCGTTTTCTCTGACATTTGTCTGTCAGACAGGTAGGAGTCCCCATTTTCTCTGACATTTGTCTGTCAGACAGGAGTCCCCATTTTCTCTGACATTTGTCTGTCAGACATGAGTCCCCATTTTGTCTTACATTTGTCTGTCATACAGGAGTCCCCATTTTCTCTGACATTTGTCTGTCAGACAGGAGTCCTCATTTTCTTTGACATTTGTCTGACAGGTAGGAGTCCCCATTATCTCTGACATATGTCTGTCAGATCCCCAATTTCTCTGACATTTGTCTGTCAGACAGGAGTCCTCATTTTCTATGGCTTTTATCTGTCAGGTAGGAGTCCCCATTTTCTATTGCTTTTATCTGTCAGGTAGGAGTCCCCATTTTCTATGGCTTTTATCTGTCAGATAGGAGTCCCCATTTTCTCTGACATTTGTCTGTCAGGTAGGAGTCCCCATTTTCTCTGACATTTGTCTGTCATATAGGAGTCCCCATTTTCTCTGACATTTGTCTGTCATGCAGGAAACCCCATTTTATCTGGCTTTTGTCTGTCATGCAGGAGTCCCTATTATGTCTAGCTTCTGTCTGTCAGGTAGGAATCCTCATTGTTTCTGGCTTCTGTCTGTCAGATAGGAGTCCCCATTTTGTCTGACATTTGTCTGTCAGGTCCCCATTTTGTTTGACATTTTTCTGTCAGATAGGAGTCCACATTTCTCTGATATTTGTCTGTCAGGTTGGTGTCCCAATTTTCTCTGACATTTGTCTGTCATGCAGGAGTCCACATTTTGTCTGGCTTTTATCTGTCAGATAGGAATCCCCATTTTGAAATATGGATAGCAGCTGACTTATGTGTGCTATATCAGTTTGTCTTCTTTTCTTTGATCCATTTCAAGCAGGCGTGGCCTAGTGGTATCGCGCTCTGGTCATGACAGTGTCCTGTCTTACGGATAAGACAGTAAAAATTGAGGCCCTGTGTCGTGGTATGCATGGCACGTTAAAGATCCCTCACTGCTTCGGATGGGTCCGTTGCAAAGGTCAAAATTTGTATGCCCCGCATCAGGCAGATGCCGTCACCATATACGTGAAATATTCGTGGTGTGACGTTAAACAAAAATCAATCAATCAATTGATCCATTTCAGTTATTCTGGTTTTTGAATCTGTATGTAAATATTGCTACTGTATTAATGTTTATAGCGCAACTATTTGTTACTATAGTCGTCATGGATATACTAGCCTATAACCCACATTCCCGAATTACCATCTCATGGCGACCATTGGTATACTAGCCTATACACCACATTCCATAATAGTATTACAATCCCATGGTGACCATTGGTATACTAGCCTATAAACCACATTCCCTTGTACAATCCCATAGTAATATAGTCCCATGGTGACCATTCGTTAAATCCAGGATTTGCTTGTAGTATAATATGCGAGAGAAATGTAAATATTTTGTCTGAGAGGATATGAAATGTGACTTTGTCAAAGTTGATTTTGTACTACTAAAATGTCCCAAATATATCCAAACGATGAAAAAGAGAGAATCTTAGAAACTAACAAAATTGAGAACTTCCATGATAGCTAGGTGCTTTTCACAATTCTAAATTTATATATGAAGCAGTTACTCTTCAGTGCATAGCATAAGAAATTCAATCAACATTGTTACAGCAGCAGCACAGAAAGTTAGAGAGTAAAGATACCTTGAATGTAAAGGATATTTACTCCTTGTTTAATTAAATAGTAATTATATTATTAAAGTGGCTTAGCCTGTTAGTAAACTATACTACTGTATTACAGTATGAACAAGTTAAGTATGCTGCCTCGAGGATTTGGTGCCTTCCCTGTCTTAGAAGTCCTGGATCTGACCTACAATAATCTGAGTGAGAAATCTCTTCCAGGAAACTTCTTCTGCCTTGGTATGTACATTGTTGTATGGCGGAAATAGTCCACTTGAAACATTACTAATTGAATAAGCACAGGGTTGGGAAGAACAATTTTCAAATGATAACATAATTATCGTTTATTTATTTCCATGCAACCAAATAATGAAGGAAGTTGATCAACTTAACTCTTTTCTACTTTTTATCATCAGTTCTTTGATTTGAATACCAACAGACCATTTTGGAATATGAGTTTATTTTACAGATACCCTTAGAGCCTTATATCTGGGCGACAATGATTTTGAGACCATACCACCTGAGATCGGGAAACTGAAAAATCTCCAAATTGTGAGTGAAATTCAATGCACTTCATTGTACAATTACTGGAAGCAGTCTTCTCGAAAACTCAGTAGCTAATTAAATCTATTTTCTGAATTACTAAATTAAGGTGATATCTTAAGATGTTGGAGTTGATAACTGGAATGATTTGTCTTGCTCCCTTAAAGTTCAGCATGTGCAGAGCATAAACTGATAGTATGACAGGATAGGCTCTGTGATGTGGCATTCTCCTTCAAATTTAAAGGTCAGCATATGCAGAGCATATAAATGTATTATTAGTATGAAAGGATAAACTCTGTGATATGGCATTCTCCCTCAATATTTAAAGCAATGGAGGTGTGTACAATTTATCTTGTATTGTATTGGTGTGTATGATTTATCTGGTATTGGTGTGTATGATTTATCTTGTATTGTATTGGTGTGTATGATTTATCTTGTATTGTATTGGTGTGTATGATTTACCTTGTATTGGTGTGTATGATTTATATTGTATTGGTGTGTATGATTTATCTTGTATTGGTGTGTATGATTTATATTGTATTGGTGTGTATGATTTATCTTGTATTGGTGTGTATGATTTATCTTGTATTGGTGTGTATGATTTATCTTGTATTGGTGTGTATAATTTGTCTTGTATTGTAGCTTGCATTAAGAGACAATGATCTGATATCCTTACCTAAGGAGGTGGGAGACTTACCCAGACTGAGAGAATTACATGTCCAAGGAAACAGACTGACAGTCCTGCCTCCAGAGATAGGTAAAGACATTATCACCTACCTTTACACGGGGAGATTAATGCAAAAAGGGGAGGTTCTTTAGGATTTTTTAAAATTAACCTTTTAACCTTTGAAGACATATTGCGTTGTCATTCTCAATGTTAGTCTATTCTAGCAAAGACAGCCGTGATGATTTAATCGATTCATTGTAATAGTCTTTTCTTAAAGATAAGTTTTGACCACAATCGTGTGAATTCTTTTAGAAAACGTCTCCTCCCCGACCAAGGTGAAAACGATGTCGTATGAGTTTATGTTCACAATCAACACTCGTGTTGACCCATTCAGAACAATCTCGCCCAGTACTTGTACCTACGTAAAGGTCGAGGATGTTCAAATGGTGTTGACCAATATTCGTATGTGTAATTACCGCTTCCTCATCTTTTCTCTTTTCTCTTTTACACATTTTGAAATGTTTTTCGACATTTCATATAATAATAAGGATAAAACATTTCAAACTACAAATGTATAACAATGTGTTTTATGAAATGATTTTTTATTCGTACTATTTTTTACCCAAACTATGGTGAAATCAACTTGTCTTAGGACTACTTTACAGTTTTTCTTGTAGTCTGATATTCTCTGCCCTTCTCAATTTTTGATATTGGTAGTTTTATACCATTTTTAAATTGCTTTCTGTAAATGCACAAATTATTTTAAAAAGATTAGCAAATTTTAATAATTTTGCAACAATATGTCTTTAACAGAAGTTATTTGAAATTTTCAAACATTTCAAGACATAATATATGATTATTTGTGGTATAAGGCAAATTTCTACTCTCAGAAAACTTTGCCCTTTGACATGAAAAACCAGGAGAAACTTTTCACTTGTTTTTCTTTCACACATCATGGACTGTGGGTTACCGATAAATAAAAAGTCAGTCTCCACTAAGTAAAGTTGTATGTGTTAAAATTAATCATTATGGTTTGTTTCCTTGCTTTAAGAATATATTTCTAGTGATTTATCTGGGAGTTTACCCAGAGTAATTGATCAATATACAAATGTACTACTGACACAAATGATGGCTGTATTAATATCAACCAAGCCTTTATATTAGACTTTCTGAAAATGCCACACTCACTTTTCATTATTTTGTATTGTAGTTATAAATTACAGTGTGTTTTGAAGTTAAACCCATGATTGGTAAATGCTACAGATGGTCCAGGCCCTGTGTAATGCTAAGTGTATTTCTGAACAGAATATGTACATATTTTCCCCATGGCTTGTACATATAAAATCATAAGTCATTTCACAGAAGCCAGCTTGTGACAATATACAAAAGGGACATAATTATCATCTGTTTGTTTGGCCCAATTTAAGCCTTTTCTAATTTAAGTATGTCACAGCTACCATCATAGCAAATAATTTCCACACTGTGACAGCTAATTTCCACACCATGACAGTTAATTTCCACACTGACAGCTAATTTCCACACCACACTGACAGTTAATTTCCACACCACACTGACAGTTAATTTCCACACTTTGACAGCTAATTTCCACACTGACAGGTAATTTTAGAACAATGTACTATGTATTGACATCTACTTTTCATACTTTGTTTTGACAGGTAATTTGGATTTAGTGGGATCGAAGCAGGAATTTCGCGGTGAGAACAATCCATGGGTTACACCAATAGCTGATCAGTACCAAGTGGGCGTGTCCCATGTCTTTGACTATATCAGATCAGATACATACAGATTGTAAGTAAAGCATTATGAAGGGAATATGATGTATAATAATGTTATCAGTAGTGCTGTCTGTAGATCTATCAATTATAGTGAAGTGTTACCAAGTCCAGTTATATTCTTCCTAATGATGCCTGATAAGGCTGGAAGGCTGGAAATTATATGATGTTTTATGTATTAGAGACAGGCTCTTCTTGGAGGAGACCCCCTCGCTATCTTGGGTAAACTTTATATCTGAAGCCTGCACTTTATATCTTTGTAAATTAAGACAAGCTGGATAAAGTGTGTCTGGAAGGAGACCCCCTTTCCATTTTAGGTTTATTTTATATCTGAAACCTGAACTTTGTATCTATATCTGTGTAACTTAAGAGAGGGTAGATTAAGTGCTATAAATTTGTACTGTGATTTCTTCTACTTTTGAACTGTGTATGCCATCACTTAGAATTATGATATGATATGAGTAGTAAACAGGTAAGTCAAAAAGTATATCCAAGTGGCATCTCTCATATCCAATGAATGTAAGTTATAGTGGAAATTTGTTTCTCATTACTTTGGATTGAACAGTTACTTAGGTCAACAGTTACATAGGTCAACAGTTACTTAGGTCAACAGTTACATAGGTCAACAGTTACTTAGGTCAACAGTTACATAGGTCAACAGTTCCATAGGTCAACAGTTACTTATGTCAGCAGTTACATAGCTCAACAGTTACATAGGTCATCCGTTACTTAGGTCAGCAGTTACATAGGTCAACAGTTACATAGGTCATCAGTTACATAAGTCAGCAATTACATAAGTCAGCAGTTACATAGGTCAACATTTATATAGGTCATCAGTTACATAGGTCAACAGTTACTTAGATCAGTAGTTACTTAGGTCAACAATTATAGGTCACCAGTTACATAGGGCAACAGTTACTTTGGTCAGCCGTTACTTAGGTCAACAGTTACTTAGGTCACCAGTTATATAGGTCACCAGTTACATCGGTCAACTGTTACTTAGGTCAACAGTTACTTAGATCAATAGTTATATAGGTCAACAATTACTTAAGTAAACAGTTACTTAGTTAAACAGTTACATAGGTCATCAGTATACAATTATTGACAAATCAGCTGTTGACTGAAACCACAGACAACAACTGTTTTGTTATACTTTTTATATAAACAAAAAGGAAAGAGAACTCTATTTTGAATATGTCGAGGGGTCCCTAATGGGGGTTTGATTTTTAAAGAATTAATTTCATCGCTGAAAATATTTAAATTTACCAATATTCAGTGTCTGACTGAGGGAATCAATAAAATAAACTTAAAAAAAAAACTGTTACCATAACGGCATTCTAGATCTCGTCGTTCAACAGTTTGTCACGTGAGTGGTCCAACAGTCGATTTTAACAGCTCATTTGGACCGGCTGTTTTTAACAGTTGATTTATTGGAATTTTTTTTAATATAGATTATTAAGGGTAAAATAGTAAAGGCTATAACAATAACATAGGTCAGCAGTTACTCAGGTCATTAGTTTCATAGGTCATCAGTTACATAGGTCAACAGTTACTTAGGTCAACAGTTACATAGGTCAACAGTTACATTGGTCAACAATTACATATGCCAAACGTTTAAGGTCATGCACCAGACTGATGCCACCACCATGTAGGTGGTCTAATCCTGGTGTGGCCAGACAGGTATCACCACCATGTAGGTGGACTAATCCTGGTGTGGCCAGACAGGTACCACCACCATGTAGGTGGACTAATCCTGGTGTGGCCAGACAGGTGCCATCACCATGTAGGTGGACTAATCCTGGTGTGGCCAGACAGGTTCCACCGTCATGTACAGTAGGTGAACTAATCCTGATGTGGCCAGGCAGGTGTCACCACCATGTAGGTGGATTAAACCTGGTGTGTCCAGACAGGTACCTCTACCATGTTCATGAACTAATCCTGGTGTGTCCAGACTGGTACCACTATTATGTAGATGAATTGATCCTGGTGTGGTATAAGATAATAAACAGAATATTTTCAAAATATTTCTGACATCACCGTTAGAAATTTATTTCTTTCAGTTTGTAGGATTAATAGTTTTCACATCACCCTTATAAATTTGTTTTCTTTCAGTTTGTATGGCCGACATATTGCAGCAGAAGCACCACCACCACCCAAGACATTGGACAAATCTAAAAAGATCAGCAGAATGGGATAAAATAGGAATTTCTGAATTTCGTGACATCACCATAGCAACTATAAGAATACTCAGCTTATAATGTATTCATACAGCTTGGAATTGTTATACAGTAGAACATACCAAAGGATAGTGTAAAATGCTGTTACAAACCTTTAGGCAAAGCAACAAGATACATGATTATAGACGATAAAGAGGCAGTTGAAACATGATAAAACATAGTGTTCAGACAAGTACTTCAGTGTCCAGAGCCTGTAACCCAAATTTATCTTTTGTGAAATCTGTTCCAGAAAACAGTGCCGTTTACTGAAGTTCGACTTTTGGCAGAGATACACATTCATAAACATGGCTTCCTCCTCTATTTGAAGTCAACTAGACTGGCGTACTTTACCCATTATGGCCATGCTTGACTTTCAGCAAGGTATACATGTATGTCCATTATTTTAGTATAAGTACTTGCTTAAATAGCATTATATGTAACAGTATCATTTAACCATATTATAACAGTTGCCATGACTACATATACAATATAGATGTAGCATAATGTAGCACAACAGTTAAAGTGTTCTGAACTTTTCCCATAAACTGTGAGGTGTGTTGTGTGCCATGAACATGGGATCAGATTTTTTCAGTATATACGTGCCTTGTATTTGATAGATCTGTTACATATATAGATGATAATTCATATGTAGACAGTGTGACTATATGTTAGTGCTTTCTGCTAGACTGAAGGATATACTTATGTGCAATATTTTGTATGATATACACACATGTATTATGTATAATTGCATTTATCATTAAAATCCATGTTTGTTTTATGTCTTCATTTTGAGTTATCATGAGAGAAACAGTGTACCGAGATACATTATAACATTTGTTGTAAATTTAAGGAGGGTTGTCTCCGTAGCGTGACGTTATATGTGACATGCTTTGTAGGCTAGGCTAAGCCGCCGTACGATCTAAATTTACAACAAATATTACATATGCACCTACATGCATGGACATCTGCTGGATCGCCAGCTCGAAATCAAGCCACGTGCAACCAATTTCAGATCATACATTATAACATTTTTCTCTAAAAGATAGTAAAGTTACTGAATGTATTATAAACATAAATAACATGAAATGTATTATCAAGTATCCTCTGTAATGCATTGCAGTTTGGAACACGCAAGTCCAGCCTTACTAATTATAGCTGACATCAAATCGTTATGGTTACGAGAAACCTGCGTCTGAAATTACCCATATCAATACATGCACACCAATTATATTTTGATACGGAGTTTATTGTATGAGATGCTCAGTATAAGAGAACACAAGGTGATTGACATCCATTGCTAGAGCATTGTAGATTATGTAGTAAGTGTAGTAAGCAGTACACATACGTGTACACCTAATAGTATGTGATTACATTACATATACATTGTTAGCCTAACACAGAGTAAATAGATAGCATGCATTCACTGAAGGGTTGCAGTGATGTCATATTAATATAAATACAGTTATTACGTTCAAGCAGGCTACAGTGATGGAACTTCAGTTTTCACTTGCATATTCTTGCTTATACTGTCAATAAAGTACAATAAAATTAATACACATGTTAACCCATACACTTGGCATATTTGTCATTGCGACTATTCATTAGAGTGGTTTGTTGGTTTTGATTTTGGTCATTTCAGGTTTTACAAACAATTGGGAATGCCAAGTCACAAATTAGTGATATGAGAAATATTACAAATGACACTTTTCAAAATGTCATTCTTTTACATGTTATGGAAAGCTTTACCAGATGTCTTGATACCCATATTTTATATGGATATGTTCAGAGATTCATCGTATGACCTGACTGACCATGGCCCAGAAATATGATGCCCATGTATGAGCGACTCACCGAAATTGAATACATTATTGTGGAGAATTATACATGTATGTAGTCACACTTAAAATGTATCAGTTTCTCCCTGCAGATATCCTACAGATTTTGATAATCCTTATAACATTATAAGTTCACTCTAAGTTTATACTTACTATATAGTAATATGTGATGAGTGTCTACAACTCGTAGACCCTGGACCTAACCTGGCATGGGTGTCATTAGGTTAATAGTTAAATGTCTTGGTCAAAAGGAACACGGCTTACAGACATTACAATACATGTAAAAATACAACTTAAATTCTATAATACATAGTCAGAAAAAAAGACATTGTGTTAAACATACACAGATGTACATAAATAATTTTGTACAACTTCTTAATCATACGTACATAAATAATTCTATACAGGTTGTTTTCTTATTAAAATCATAGTTAACTTATTTACCAAGCGCACAAGGTTCTTTTACAATTTGAGTTGAAAGTAATTGCATTGATTTAATAGAACATAAGCAGTATACAGAAAAACACATAAACAAATAAGGTATAAATCTGCAAAGTAAAGAAATATTAAATTGGACACTCCCTAGGCAGAGGTATATTCCATATACTTTGTTATTATATATATAGGATGCTTATAATATTAATTATAGTACACACTGTCATCACTTTGCCTCCCAGCCCGGTCATACAGAGAATCATCCGGCGCCATACGTGACCCAGCAGTATGATCATAGTTATCGTTGTCGTCCTCCACAGCTGGCACTCGTGTAGAATCATACATATCCTCCATAATGTTGTTAACTCCTGCTGTGTCGTAGACATCGTCAGCCTCCTCATTCCGTGTAGTTTGGACTCTCGTCGTGTCGTATATGTCCTCTGAAGCAAGGTGAGGTATACATGTACCATATTCATTCTGTTGTTCTGATGGCTTTAATGCCTTATTTCTCCTCTGATGCAGCACATCATATGTGTCTACGTCATCCATGGCGTAATAGTCATTACAAGGAGCTATTACATTATCGTAAGCATGGTGATCTAAAGATGTCTCCAACACGTGGTATGTGTTTCTGCCAGTGTCTTCATGTCCGGTATTAGCGACAGTGCTCTCATTACCTTTATTTCTCCTTTCTGTCTGTACGTTCTCATCACTACCAGATATAACCTGTAAGTCGTACACAATATTTGACGGACTTTTTGAAGAATTCTTTCTCTTAGTGGTCCTAGAATTGAAATGACATTTTTTCATGTACTCAGAAATTGTATTTACTAAATAGATATTACTATCATTTCCTCACTTTTAATTTTGACCAATGAAAAGTGAGCATGCGACTGCTAATAGTCACATGCTCACTTTGAATTAGTCAAAATTAAAAGTGAGGAAATGATAGTAATATATATAGTAATATACCTGACAGAAGTGTTATCATACTCCCGTACTTACATTGTGTGATTGTGATACTTATTAAACAGCGTTCCTTTCCTTTCCAATTATATATAGATATTATCGTCATCACATGTATACAAGAACAGAACTCGCGCTAGAGATCGACTGAGTGCAATATCAGACATTGCGGATTTTATACTACACTACCCTCCATAAGTAAGTACCCACCGCAGGAATTTTCTATAAAGACAACAAATAATAGGTCAATATTTCAGGTTGTTAGATTTTAACTGATAGAATGTTAGTACAAATTGTCTGCCAGGAGATGCAGAACACTTGTTAAAAGCATGCCTAAACGTATTCAAGCTGTGATAAGGGCAAGAGGAGGGTACACAAAATATTAGACTGAAATATGCATTATAGATTATAATTGCATTTGTATATGATTTTTATACGCCCGTCATTAGAAGGGACGTAGTATGTTATGGCGCTGTCCGTACGTCCGTCCGCCCGGGGTCATGTTTTCCGGACTTTCTTTTTTGCCGTCTTTCAAGATATTGAGTTGAAATTTGGAACATAGCTTTATTTCTAGCGGTGTCAGTACCAGTTCGAGTTTGTTACGATTGACATACTTTTGACGGATTTATGGCCCTTGGACTTATAAATTTCAATATTTTCTTTTTTTTCAGAAATTCATTAAAAATTCTTTTTTTTTTGTCAAAATATTATGAAATTTATCATGAATCAAGTAAAATGTACCAACTATCACATATATTACGGGTTTTGATATCTTTTTCTTCATTTTTGAGAAATTTATAATTTTAGGGGGGGGGGGGGGGGGTTGACCATCTGTCCAAGGTCATGTTTTCCGGACTTTTTTGCCGTTTTTCAAGAGATATTGAATTGAAATTTGGTATATTGTTTTATATCAAGTGGCGTCAGCACCAGTTCGAGTTTTGTTACGATTGATCACGTTTGACGGATTTATGGCCCTTGGACTCATAAATTTCAAGATTTTTTTTAATTCATTAAAAATCTAATTTTTGTAAAAAACATTATAAGGTTTAGCATGAAACAAGTAAAATGTACCAACTATAAAATATTTTACAGGTATTGATATCTTTTTCTTCATTTTTGAGAAATTTTTAATTTTAGGAGGGGGGGGGGGTGGGTGGGGGCTTTGACTAAAAATTTCTAGATTTGTTTTTGCAGGTCAAGTTCGAAAATGGGTTTGATAGGACCATTTTTGCAGGAGTTACTGTACTTGTACTTATTTTAGGGGGATTCATATTTTAGCGAAATTAGCGCTGTTCAAAGTGCGCTAATTTATGACTACGCTAATATAAAGTACATGAGATTGATAGAATTAAATGGGCACTTCCGTTTCAACTCTATAGTTATGTCTATCAAATAAATATCAGGAACAAATTCATTATTTATTTTGACAAAGCATAAAGAGGACACAAGTAACGATCGATTAAAGATGTTTGCATTACCGGACACTGTCGATATGATTATCACAAAACCAACACAAGAATAAAAAAAAAAAAACGTGGTTTGAAGTTTAGGAATTAATCCCCCGCTAAGCATATCGCTTCTACAATACCGTCTATTACGTAATTATAGACAAAGAGCGGTCAGCGATACAAGTAATTTATCTTATATCAACTTATGAAAACAATGGCTTCGTCCGTAAAACGTAAGAATGGCATTTTGTTTTCTATATGTCTTTCTTTAAAATAAAATTATTACTTATCATTATAACTGGGTGTTTTGCTTTCAATGATATGGTAGATTATTGGATAAACATGAATGAAATAAGGTTGTATTTGATTCACTGCATATACTGTGAGTAAGGTAATTGACCCGACTCTTGTCATCCAAGCCAATCAACGGTTTAACAACTCCAGATACATGTACTCATTAATTATGTCCAATGGCAAACGTGTCATACCAGCCGATTCGATAATCGCACGTGTGGCATATATTTCAATTCCTCGTAAGTAAGATACTTAAACGCACTATTTTTTACCCAAAAACTGTTTTGAATGCGCTGATTTAATGGATAAATTGCACTAATCGAACATGACAAATGCGCTAATTCATTACTACGCTATTTCGAGCATTTTGCGCTAAAATTTGATTGCGCTAATGTATGTACACGTACAGTATTGCCCTTGGACTTATTTCTATGATAAAATGCTATGAAATGCAATTAACTTTAGTAAACGTCAGATGTTTTTCATGAAACTCATGTCAAATGCGAATTGATCCCGTCCGAATTAAGCGACGGGCGTATTATGCCAAATTAGGCGTTGCTCTTGTTAAAATATGTTTTGTTAAACTTTACCTTTTCATTATAAACATGTTCTTTCATTGAATACAAACAACACAATACCTGAATCATTTCTATTTTTTTTCATTTTTGTCAAATTAATTCCAAAAATATGAGAAATATAAGAGTGTGTACTTAGTTATGGAGAGTAGTATATGTTTATATGCATTATGTATCTTTTAAATAAAATATCTTGAAACCAATGGCATCAAGTGATAAAGTATAACAGAGAACTCAATTACAATTTTTATCATGGAATACTTATAATCGGCTGACAAAACCGTAGATAAAAAGTCAAAAACAATCACTACGGAAACGTGTGTCTGTTGCTCTGTCACTGTTAGTATTTCCAACTTACCGGTGTTATGTCACTTAGAATAATAAAGCGACAGAACACTTCCGTGTCAACATAGTTATATATATATTGTATACATACATTTTGATAAAATGAAAGAGACATACAATAAAAAAAAGTCAATGATTTTACACATGTACGGAGCCTATTAAGAAACATGTTAAATACATGTATTTCTTATACTCTGAGATCTCAGACTGCTTAATGGAGATCACAGCTTCTTAATTTCAAATCACGTATTGTTAATCTGAGATTACGGTTTACTGATCTGCAATCTCGTATTGTTGATCTGAGATCTTAGTTTACTGATCTACGATCTCGTATTGTTAATCTGAGATTACGGTTTACTGATATGCGATCTCGTATTGTTGATCTGAGATCTCCGTTTACTGATCTGCGATCTCGTAATGTTAAATTGAGATTACGGTTTACAGATCTGCGATCTCGTATTGTTACTCTGAGATCGCGATTTACTGATCTGCGATCTCGTGTTGTTAATCTGAGATTACGGTTTACTGATATGCGATCTCGTATTGTTGATCTGAGATCTCCGTTTACTGATCTGCGATCTCGTAATGTTAAATTGAGATTACGGTTTACAGATCTGCGATCTCGTATTGTTACTCTGAGATCGCTATTTACTGATCTGCGATCTCGTGTTGTTAATCTGAGATTACGGTTTACTGATATGCGATCTCGTATTGTTGATCTGAGATCTCCGTTTACTGATCTGCGATCTCGTACTATTAATCTGAGATCGCGATTTACTGATCTGCGATCTTGTATTGTTAATCTGAGATCGCGGTTTACTGATCTGTGATCTCGTATTGTTAATCTGAGATCACGGTTTACTGATCTGCGATCTCATATTGTTAATCTGAGATCGCTATTTGCTGATCTGTGATCTCGTATTGTTAATATAAGATCACGGTTTACTGATCTGTGATCTCGTAATGTTAATCTGAGATCACGGTTTACTGATCTGCGATCTCGTACTGTAAATCTGAGATCACGGTTTACTGATCTGCGATCTCGTATTGTTGATCCTAGACAACAGAATTCATTATCCGTTATCCGTATTAAATGGCGAACACTTATATTTTGTAACAGTGTTCAAAATAGAAAATTTCTGTTAATGCTGCGTATGACAATCCCATTTTACAAATACGCAACTATCTGAAAGTAAAAACCAAAACTTAATCAATTAGTCCAGCATTCCTGTAACCGCTCCTCCACTCCCAATAAAAAAAACAAAATGTTTATTAACTTTATATTAAGTGGGGAGACTTTCATTTGTATTGTCTAAGCGACGGAATCGTTTGAATTCGATAATCGTCTACTCGACTTCTCCGGGTCATTGCAAACCTTTCCTCTTACCCAAGAAACAGTTATGGCAAGTTGTATCTCTTTTTCAAATATCTTCGTCTGTACATGCCCCTGTACTGTCCAGAAGTAATGCATATGAGAAAAGGCAATAGAGGATGGCGGATTCTCCGATGCAGCTGAGACAGATTTATTACAAACTCGGGGTCCAGGGCCATCAATTGAGAAAATACTTAGGTCAATTTTTTTACTTTGAAATATTACATTGTCAAATATTCAAGTAAATTGTCAGGCAAAATGGCTTAATTTTATGTATGAATGAAATAAAACTTAATACAAAAAATTCCAGTAATTAATTATTTTTAAAATAGACGAATTTGAAAATATGACTTAAGTATCTTCTCAGTTTATGGCACCGGACCCAGTTTTGACTCAGGTGTATGATAAAATCCATCTTGGGTAAAACAAGAATAGCAAGGTATGGAAACGATATCAATATCACCACAAAAAGTTACAATTACAGGACAGCTGCAGTACTGAATTAGAACGGTTGCTTTTTAGCTCACCTGAGCCGAAGGCTCAAGTGAGCTATTGTGATCAATCGTAGTCCGTCGTCCGTCGTCCGTCGTCCGTCCGTCGTTAACTTTTTACATTTTCGACTTCTTCTTTAGAACTGCTCAATAGAATTTGATGAAACTTGGTATGCATGAAGTACTCATAGTCCCCTACAAGTGTTGTTGTTTTTTATCCAGATCCGTCAGCAGGTGGCACCACCAGAGGCAAAAGTAGGTCACAGAGGGACCCTCTTTTAACAAACTTCTTCTTCACACCGGGGGCATACAGAGACAAACCGAATACATAGGAATGATCTAGAGGGATGTCTGACGAAGTGTTGTTATTTTAGGTTCCGTGCCGAAATCAAATTTTTGACGGTTTTTTTTGACATTTTTAGGGACTTAGTAATTTCAATGCAGAAAAGTGTCAAAAAGTTTTTCGGTTAATCGATAATGATGAGTTTTATGGCCTAATTTGATCATAATTATGGTAAAGAATATTATTATGAATGGATTTTGTCAATATCTTCATTTTTGGATTTTTTATGAATTTTTTAAGACTTCCAAATAGAAAAAAAAGGGGGGGGGGGTTTGTGGACCATTTTTCACATTTTCAATTTTTTTTCTGCAAAACTATTTGAAGGATTTTAATAAATCTTTGTAGAAATAAATCCCTTATGATCCCCTTCAAATTTTGTCGTTTTCGTCCAGACCTCTTTACAGGTGGCGCCACCACAGTCAAAAGTAGGTCACAAAAGAGTACCCTCCTTTGACAATATTCTTCTTCATACTGGCTGTATACAGATACAAACAGAATGCATAGAAATGATCTAGAGGGATGAGTGAAGAAGTCTTGTCATTTTGGTTCCCTTCCAAAATCAAATTTTAGAAATGTTTTCGACATTTTTTTGGACTTGGTGATTTTAATGCAGAAAAGTGTCATATTTCCTAGTTAATTGATAATTATGATTTCTTATGGACTAGTTTGATCATAATTATGGCAAAGAATATTAGTTTGAAAGAATTTTGTCAAAATCTCTATGTCTGGATTTTCTATGAATTGTTTAAGACTTCCAAATGAGGGTGTATAGGGACAATTCTTCACATTTTTAACTGCTGCTGTTATACCACATGGAAGATTTTCATAAAACATGGTATACATGAAGTACTTTAGGTCTTATATCAATTTTTTACATTTAATCCAAATTGGTCAACAGATGGTGCCACCATGTCTAAAAAATGGGTCTCACAATGGTAAATATACCACTTGGTAAATAAAATATGGAGAGTAGCGGTTCAAATCCCCGCTGTGGTCAAAAATATTTTTTTTCATTTCTTTACACATCTAAATAAGTTTTTAGATGTTTCTCAACTCTCAACATATGAAATTAGGTCATTTTGAATTGAATCTGGACACTATTTGAAACAATTGTTGTTCATGACCCAGACTTGAAATCAGTCAACAAAAGGCCCCACCTAAAGAAAATGACAAACTTGCTGCCCTGAATCACATCTTGCAGAGACAGAGCAAATGCTGAATATCAAAATCACCTGAATGGATGTGCAAAAAACTGTTGTTTTTTATTCTGGTCTGAAAAAAATGACATATTTTCAACATTTGTGTTGACTTAGTCACAGTAATGCAAAAATAAAAAATTCTTCCTTCCTGCATGGCTGATAATCTAAGTACTCATGTGAGCGATATGTAGGTCCACTTGGGCCTCTTGTTTATTTCGTCCAAAACCTTGATCTGCCCGAGGTGCGAGATCTGGGAATAATAAATCAAATAATAATCAAAGGAAAAAAAGGAGTTACTGGCTCAGTTATGTGGCAGAAGTCACCATGGAGCTATACAACACATGAATATAAATAATATACTAGCACGTATAACACATTACAAAAATATTTGGTTGTAGTGCAATTACGATACCGACTTAGGGCGGTCATTTAATTTGACAAAAGCAAAACAAATGGTGTGGTTAACCGGTTAACGGGCCCACCTTCCCACTCATCGTAAAAGCAGAACAATCAAAGGACGTACATTTAAAAATTTATAAATAATCCTCCATGTAAAGAACAAGGGTCAATAAACCGAAATCTCGGATTAAAAAAAACCCGTAAGAATATACCTTAACGTGCTCCGTACACATCCGTTATTACTATGCAGAAGCTACAGAATAAACAAAAACTACAATACCTTCTACATACGATCACAACGGCCACGCAGAATGCTATCATTACAATACCACTACCAGTAATACCACCTATTGTATGAAATACATTAAGATTAATCTTACTTTTGATAGATAAGTACGTATACAGGGTTACATTGATAGATAAAAGTAAGTCCTGTTATAATTAATCCAGCATACTGAGCTAAATGAACAAAAGTTGATATAATTAAGTAATTAATCAATTAACAAATGAATAAAATCTTAAGCAATTCAGAAAATGCACATATTATACTAAGTCATAAAGGCATTGTGTTGGAGCGTTACGTCTTCAAATATTTTGAATTCTTGAATTGCTTTCTTATATTCTTTGTCAGTGGTGGGGTACAGAGACAAATGTACAATGTATTGTCTGTCTCTCGTCTGTCTGTCTGTCTGTCTGTCTGTCGGTCGATCTATCTATCTATCTATCTATCTATCTATCTATCTATCTATCTATCTATCTATCTATCTATCTGTATGTCTGCCTGTTTGTCTGTGTCGCTCGTTCGGCCTATCTGTCTGATTGTCTGTCTGATTGTCTGTCTGTTTGTTTGTCTGACTGTCTGTCTATCTATTTTCTAATCCGATAGTCCCAAAATTCGTTTTTACAGAAAATGGCCGAGTAAGAATGAACTATTTGAATGTAAGTTAAAAGAAGCTCACCAATAAGTTTGTATTTATTTTCTGTTAGCGATGTGTTGTCCTTCATTATGTTATTAGATGTCGCAGTGGATTGTTGCTCATTGGTTTTGGTAGACAAAGTGTTTCCCTGGTCTGATGAGGTAACTGTTTGTGACGATACAACGTGAGGAATATTAGAATGATGTTTACTACCAGCAATGTATATTGTAGAGTGTTTGTTGCATGGTAGAACAGAAGAAACATTTATCCTTGGCGGAGAAACTGATGTAGTTGATTTTGTGTTTTCCAGGAAAGAAGTATCACTTGTTTCTGAAGCCATTGTTGTCTCTGTGAAAATTCTGCAATTTGCACTTTCTGCCTTTGCCCTAGCTGCAACATAAATTAATAATAGCAATGTCACGATATCAGTTTCGGAGTTTAGTGCAAATTTACAATACGACCATGTACCATCAGTGCATGATGTACAAATATATGTATATAAGACATACTATCTAGCATTGAAATCAACAAGACAAGGTCTCACTGAACTAAAGTTAGGGAGTTACATTTTAAATCTCATTTAAGTGTGATAAGATTTTTCTTTTGCCTTAAGCTGAGTTGAACCGCTACCCTTCAGCACCCTAGAAGTGGCCTAAGTATATCAAAATTAGGAAAAGTAAAAACTAAAGATAGCTAAATTTTGACACGAAACATTCAGTTTATCATTGAGATACATTTAGATATTTCTAATAAAAGTTGGCAGATAAATGCTTTATTGCTTCTATATATAAAACGAAAGAGAAAACAGAAGACGTCGGACCAGGCTATGTGACACAAATTACCAGGGACGTCCTCATAAACATGATAGTAAAATTAACACTATAAAACTTCATAAAAATATTATAAATATATATTCGATTGTATTGAATGGTTAACCGATTTACGGGGGTATCCCATTCCCACTCACCGCAAATGCAGCACAATCAAAGGACAGGCATTTAAAAATTTATAAATAATCCTCCATAAAGAGAACAAGGATGAACAGGTTTCCCAAAACGAGAGGTTATAACAATTTACACACGAAACATTTATAGAATATTATGCTTGTACCAAATGTATGCAAGGCAAAATCATAATGAATTAGTAGTGGTCTGCCCGTCTATAAGCGAGCTCAGATCCTTGATATGTAGGGTTCCCGTATAACGGTCAGAAGGGACGAGACTCGGGACCTTGTCTACTATGAAAAGATTTGGACAAAGTCTGTTATATCCCGTGCAACACTCAAGTAAACGTCTGTATAGGGCCGTAGAGGGACCCAAAACAAGACCTATGATAGTATCGATGAATAAACATAGAGAATGATAAAAAAAAAAAAAAAGGTGTAAGAAAGATGGGAGTTAACGCGCAATTACCGGTCGCTGCAGTTTTGTATACATGTAATTAAACCACAGGACAAAGGGAAATTTTCGATTAAATTACGACTTCCCACAATTTTAGCGGCAGTTGTGCACTTTCTCGAGACTATGGTTCATTAAAATCACGTTCATTTATTTCGCTCACAATGTCCCACTTTTCATATCACGTCAGTGTCAAAACAACGTGTCACGTTTTCGAGCGATCCTGTACAAACTATATAAAATAACACTTTCAAATAACCATATAATTTAAAATATTACAGCCACGTTTTTAATATTTTCATTTATTGTGGTATGAAATGATTTTGTAACGAAACTTTTCCATACGAATACACCCGATTTTATTACTAGCGCGCATGTGCTTAACTTTTCCTTTTTCCTGTTTCCACGAGACGAGCAGCCGACAAATCTACTCCACTCTTCAATCTTAAAGATAAGTAGCAATATCTTGTTCATCGATTAGTAATTTTAAATTAAACGATTTACGTAATTAATCTAGAAGACAATTAATGATTATTTATCGATTAAAATATCTTAACATTGAATTTAACTCCCAAAGCGAACCCAGTTTTCTTTAATGGCAAGCCACATTAGGTCATGCAAAGTGCACTCATAATTTTTAGATCAGCTATGATTTAAAGTAGTAATTATCATAATTTAATAGTCATTGCCATTTACTATTAATTGCTTTAATTGCTTTTGTTTTTTTTTCAAATTGGCTATCAGTAGATCTAATGATAATCGATATATATATATATATATATATATATATATATATATATATATATATATATATATATATATATATATATATATAAATCGCATTATTTACAAACTATCACAACATCCCTTCCTCATTTTTAGTACTTGTTAGACGTAGCAGCATCGTTATGCCATGCAGAATACCTCTTTCAATGATCCTTTGCAGAGAGGTGCGTTTTCTGAATGTGTTGAGAAAATTCTAAACTGTTGTTTTAATCAAATATCTTAAATCTGTAGATAAGTAGGATAGTCTTTGTGGTGTTTAAGTAAACATTGACGATTAGTAATCTGTTGTACTAAAAGGGTATATGAACAAGTTATAAAAGTAATGTGTTTAACCTGGTGTGTAAATATAGAAAGGTACCGTTCCATTGGCCAGCATAGCGAGTGCAGTGTGCAAAACAGTGACGCAATAGTGTCAAGCCACGTGTCATGCAGCTTAGTGCGTGTGGTACCGTGTGCAAACTATGCAGATGTGTCATAGTCGTGCATCACTAAACATAGACCAAAAAAGAAAAAAAATTAAAAGATAAATTAGACAAAATAATAAATAAAATAAAAATAAATAAATAAATATATACAATATATATAAACAACTTTAACTATCAGATACAACTAAATCTAATCACTTTCATACAATAAATAGTGAATTTGAATAGATTAATGAATTTTAAAACATTTGAACTTGTCTCTTATTATCCTCATTTTTCCTGGCATTCTTAAGACAGGTAATTCATGCCTTCAGGCATATCTTTTTGTGTTACTGCTCTTTAATAATCATGTGAAGGTCATTGTTGCGTAATTAATGGGCTGTGTTGGATCATGTTAGATTGATATGGTTGAGGATCGCTAACTTGCCATGTTAGCTCATATATTGCAGCACCGTTTGAATTCCTTGTATTATTATAATAAAGGTATTATTATTAGTTCATATTTTATGGTCTTTGTTTGTTTACGTTAGGTTGACATGGGGCTTTTAGGCATACTGGTTTATTTTATTGCTCTTCAAAAAGTAATGGACACTATTGCATAATTAATGGGCTGAATCGGATTATGTTAAATTGATATGGCTGAGAATCACTGACATTCCACATTGGTTCAAAGTTTGCAGTATCCTTTGAATTCTTCATATTATCCCAATGGTATTCAACATCATCTACTTACATAATTTTGATTAACATTAATTTTTCTCTTGATCACATTTTGTCACCCACATGGAAATTGAACCCGGTGGGCATGGCAATCTTAAATATGTATATTGTCCATCATATGTTGATGTGTTTGTCATTTGTATATTTGTAATGATTTGACGTGGTTGCCCTTTCCATAACGGCGCCACATTTGCAATTTTAGCAATTGGCTTTCATTATAATTTAAACATTGTTACCACCGCGGCCATTAATTGCCAACCCAAACATTAAATGATTAAAGATTAATTTATGGCTTAGTTTATTTTCTTAGAGTTAAACAGGTATTGATAAGTTTGTCGTAGCACATCGTCTGTCCTTTTGTCATATCATTTAAATTTTCAAGGAAGAATGCCACTCTAATTGGATTTCTAAATGGATTTCTAATATGAAACGATCATCATTCATGAATTTAAAGCTAATTACTTAGAAGTGAATAATAAGTGAAGTGACCTTAGCATGGTGCACCATCCTTGATGATCCTTCAGTCCACAATAAATAGTTTTTTAGATAAAAGTTGGCAAATAAATGATTCTTTTATTGCTTCTCCCTATCTAATAAATCATGAAAAATGACACAAAATGTTTGTTAATGATTAAGTCAGAGAAGAGGATATAAAGCTTTAAAAATTGATTGAATGGAACAAAGAATGAAGCAAAAACCCAAACAAAAGAGAAAAACCCAAACTAAAACAAAGCATAACAAAAGAAAAACTCAAAAAAAATTCAACAATACTTCATCCGACAACCTTCTAAAACACTCGAGGGGTACCGGAGCATACGTTACACTAATACTTAAAACTTTAGAGTAATACATATGTTGCGCCAACCTGTATCCATCTTATATGTGAAAACAGCCACATTTGTAAGTAATCTTGAGTACATTATGCTCATAAATTTTCATCATTTCTTGAATTCATTTCTGAAGAATTCAATCAAAGCTTACATTACTGGACAATTGAACATCTCACTCTATGACAAACGTGACGATTTCAATTTCTCTATCACAAACATTCCTTTCATAAGTAGCAACATCCCATCATCGCCCGCATACGGCGTATTCATATCTCAGTTAATACGTTATTCCAGAGCATATTCAAATTACAGTGACTTTGTTATGAAGGCTAGGCGACTTTCCGATAAGCTACTCAACCAGGGTTACACACACACACACACACACACACACACACACACACACACACACACACACACACACACACACACACACACATACACACACACACACACACACACACACATATATATATATATATATATGTATATATATGTCAGACAAACAACGTCACTGAGGAGGTTCTATGGTCTCGTTACGAGACCATCTTACTCAATGATATCTCTTTATCCAGACTTTTAAATGATATTCTGGACTGAGACCGATCCCTGTCATTTTATACAGATTTGACACCTTCTATACCTGAAGGTTACCTACTTTGACTTCTCCATATATAAATGTAGGTGGAATTTACACAATTTGACTTTTTCTACTGAGTATATGTGACGGGTGTTTCTAGCAAGCAGGAGATGCTCACTCTCCCTGGGCACTTGATCTCACTCCCTCATAGGGGTTCACATATGCTCTTCAAGTAGACGTTTTTCGTTATTTTCTTCTGATTTCACTGATTTTGTATGTCCTCTGGTTTCATGATTTTCGGGCTCATAGTTTGGATTTATCCATCATCTTTACATTATTATCACATACTTATATCACACTCTCCTCCTTTTATAATCTCTAAAGCGTTGAGAATTAAAAAAAAATGTGTTCCGTTTTTTTCCAATTATATTAATCAGTTAAAATTAATATAAAAAATATATGAATTTACATAAATATTGGCAAAAACGACAACGTCCAAAACAATGACAAAATTAGACAAAATATCCCCTACAAATCCAGAGACAAAAATACCCCAAATACAAAATAAATGTATACCCCTATAAAAAAAAAAAACAAACAAACAAACAAAAAAAATTAAAGAAAAAGAAAACACCCCCCCCCCCAAAAAAAAGATAACACACAAAAAAAAAAAAGAAAAAAAAAACAAAAAAAAGCAAAAAAAAAAAAAAAAAACAAAAAAAAAAAAAAAAAAAAAAAAAAAAAAAAAAAAAAAAAAACCCCAAATAAAAACGATTTCGGATTGAAACTACAAAGAAACCTTTGATTCTAGATACTTGTGATACATTCTCTTTGTCGATGTAGTCGATGTAAGGAAGATATTTGTAAAAAAAATGGTACCCTCTCAGGCATATTTCACTCGCCCCGAATCCAACAACAAAAACAACACTTTTTTGTCCCTTCAGTACTTCATCCTTATGTTTTTAACATGTGTTTGTCATTTCAGGTATGCAAATGCGGTGACTGAGAATTCATGATTTTGTCGTCAGAATGTTTTTAGTACCTGTGCGTGTCAAAATGTTGGTTGATTGATTTTTGTTTTACGTCACACCACGAATATTTCACATATATGGTGACGGCATCTGCCTGATGCGGGGCATACTAATTTTAACCTTTGCAACGGACCCACCGTAGCAATGAGGGATCTTTAACGTGCCATGCATACCACGACACGGGGCCTCGGATTTTACTGTCTCATCCGAAAGACAGGACACCGGCATGACCAGAGCGGGATTCGAACCCCGGCCTCCCGATCAGGAGTCTGACGCGATACCACTAGGCCACGCCGGCTTCAAATTGTTGGCATCACATTACACTATCAAATAAGATATGGAATAATACGTTTATCCAAGTAAACCCGAATTTAATATATATATATATATATATATATATATATATATATAATATATATATATATATATATATATATATATATATATATATATATATATATATATATATATATATATCTTAATTTGTTGCTTGATTTATTCTATTTTATGTGGAGGGAGTTGATATGCGAGGATTTACACACAATACATGGTGTATTTAGGTATTATTTTCTGTCGCGAAAAACTAATGCTTTGTATCCCGATGAACAGAGAATTTCTTTTAATTTGAAGAGACACTCTCTCTCGCATTCTGATTTACAGCTATTGAATAGAAAATCATTGATTTGCTATTTTGAAGCTTCCCGAAGATATAAAGTTTTCGTTAATACAAGAATTTAAAACATTACCTCTGTAAAAATCATGCATTATTTATAAAATAAAATTAATTCTTGTGAGGTGCACATAAATTGCCCACATTTGCCCAAAAACGCTGCCTTCACGCATGTGCAATGATATATTCCGAAGCGAGACGTAAACAAAACTATCAATAAAATGGAGAAGGTGAAAAGGAAACGAAGAAGACAGAATTTGCTCAGCGATTCGGATCTAAAAAGTAGAAAAACAGATGTAAATAAAGACATGTTTGTTGTTTTAATGCTGTCACATGATTGATGACTAATGAACATTCATTATCTAAGCGTGAAATTGCAGAGAAAGGCATATTTACGGCCCTGGTATCTCGTTAGTGGTACAATATTTCCAAAAGATTTTTGTAAATCTTCAAATAAGTCTCTAACTTATACATATGTGGACTTTAAAGCTTATAGTAAGTTTCAAAAGTTATAAATCCACTGAGGGGTAGAGTTTCTTTAAATGAAATTGGCAGAAATTTTTATACATCTAGTACTGTGTAATAGTGTAGAGTGAAAGTCCAAATCGCATTGGTCTAGATTAGAAAAAATAAGAGGAAGGATATTAAAGAGAAGGTATCCAAATCTCAAAACATCAGTTACTGCAATCATCATGAACAGAATCCACAATTTGTTTTTGACATTAGGAGATACCGAATTCACTTGCACTAATGTCAGGTAACTGCTAAGTCGCGACTAGTGCTAAAATCGAAAAAGACGCTTATTTGTAAATGAAAACATCGCATTTTAAACCGTTCAAAATTCTGAAATGGTATTCTTACCGTGAATACTGTCATGATTCGTTGTGGAGTTTCTCTTTTTAAGACATTTTTCCCCTGAAATAGGAAATTATTTTAAACATAAGAATATTTTTTTAATATAGTGGTTACGATACGTATGTTTAACAAAAACTGTCAGGGTATCGGGAAATCCGCAGGGTGTTAGCGTGTGCTTTCCACAAAATGACAGGGCATAAGTTAGTCCCTTGTCAGAAATTGGGTTTCACTGCTAAGTTTTGACTATTCTGATGTATTTGACCTAAAAATCAGCATATAACTGTGTAATTATTAGGTTTGCCGTTACGTCATGTCAATAACTACAGTGAAATTTAAATCCCTTTAATTTGTTGCTGCCTTTAAATTGATCTACCCAAGAGATGGCCCGTTACAAACAGGATGCATTGATGTGTTGATACTAGAATTTTCCTGTACTTGAACATAACGATTTATTGAGCGTAATACAAAGAGTCGCATTCCTAAGCAGAGGATAATTTCTATTAGGTGGATCCATCGTTGGATACGGAATCCATTATAATTTTTTATCTTTACTCTCTCGTGTTTTCTACTCTGTATTGAACATAAATCTTCGATATTGCTTATGATTTGAATCTCATTCGAGCAATATCAGACATTATAATTCAATATGATATTTTTAAAATCATTTCATTTTTAAATTTGTTGGGCAGTTGAAATCATTATCGAGTAAAATCTTCGACCGATTCTAACAACAACAACAACTACAACAATTCGACACAAATCAAAAGAAAGTGGTTGAAATGTTTATGTGTTTCATAGTTTCTTGTTCTATTTCTCATCAAGATTATTTCATTTACCGTGTGAATGGTTACGGCATCTGCGGAAACCACTCGGACTACCGACTGAACTGCGTAGTCTGACACAATTCACTTGTCAGAGGAACCGACACCATCTCAAACATTTTACTGCTTATCTCTTATCTCGAGTACAATATATTTGACAATCCTTCTGAATGTAAATGTTATTTCAATGACGGGCATTGTCCTAACTGTTTCAGAGGAGACAAGGTCTTGGTCCTCTTCCCTTCTGACTGTTGTTAGTTGGGACTCCTTTTGATTAAGGATCTGAGCTTGTTACTGACGGACAGAGCATGGTTCACTTAAGTTGCTGTCGCCTTACATATTGTTAAAAGCAACATTATTCTATAAACATTTTGTATGTAATAAATCTTTTATGACCTCTTTTCTTGAGAAACATGTTTATCCTTGTTATCTATATATGGAGGATTATAAGCGTGTGTCCTTTGATTCTGCTGCTGATTCGGTGAGTGGGAAGGTGGGCGCCCGTAAACCGGTTAACCACACCAATTGAGTGATGTTTGTTACTTCAATTGACCGTCCAAAGTCGGTATCGTAACCGCAGCACAATCGAATATTTTTGAAATGTTGTTTCCATGTATATTCTACTATTATCATGTTTGAGTGCATGTCCTTGGTGGTTTGTGTCATACAGCTTTATCAGATGTCTTCTGTTTTCTCTTTTCAAGTGTAGATATGGAATAGAATTTACATTGCTTTACAAGAGTAAATTTTGTCGAGAAGAAAACACTTACATAACGGTAAATGGTCATCTGAAAATAGAGCAGAAATATAAAGTTCCACATAGTTAAGGTTATGTGAATACATTAAATAGACAAGCTCAGTAAAATATACAGTACTATTGTGTCAAACTACTATCTACCTTTCTATATTTTTTATCGTCCATAGCAAACTACGTAACAGGTCAATATCTTTGTTTGATTTCAATATTGGGATTAAAAATATGTAGTTTGAAAACATCCGTTTTGGCTACTGTATATTCAAGCAGTTTCCCTAACCTAAACAGAAAAAGAATTCTGGTTATAATATTTTGATCTGAATAAGATATTTGTATAATTGAATTACAAGGAATTTCAATGCATTTTCAGTGTGTTTGGAAATAATTTGATTTAGTCATTAAATCTGCTTAACGCAATAGGGCCGTAGAAAGCATTTCAAATGTCAAACAATCTTATTAAAACGCGACTTGTATTTCGCTCCTCTACGCTACTCACCATGTACAAGATCTTACAACTGCCGATTCGAGGTCATCTCAGGATGACCTTTCAGTACAGCCAGTCAGAATTGGAGTTAGAGATCTTTCGATGTTATATTACATACAAACAATACCGAAAGAGAAAGGAGAAATCTCGTGATCAATCCACCCGACATGGACGTGTAATTCTCTGCTCCTCTGTTTTGTAAAATTTGGGCAGTTATATTGCATGTAGAGTTATCAGTGTTGGAATATAGAGAGTTTATATAGTGTGGTATCTATCACCAGAAGTTGGAAAAATAAATCTTTGTGAAATGGCATCTTTTAAAGTGGGAGAAAACAACAAAGGAAAACAAAGAAAGAGTGAGAAGTCTTCGAAGAAAGTAATGACCCCGGGTCAAACTGTGTCACCGATTGCAAAACAACCTGTACAAGGTGTGAGTACTACTCTTGCATTAGCGGACATCCAAACTACACTTAAAGCTATCAATGACCGATTCGACCGCTATGAACCAGTGTTAAAATCAATAGAGGAAATAAAGGCACATATTCACGATCAAGATGGAATCGAACACCGTTTAAAATACACTTCTCAACAGTCAGAATACAACACAGAAGAGGTGAGTTCCCTTTGGTCCGTGAATGAACAGTTGAAGAAAGAAGTTGAACTCTTAACATCGGTAGTGATACGAATGGATAGGAAAATGCTTGAAATGGAAGATGAAATTACAGATTTACGCGGCAGATCCATGCGAGATAATGTTCTTATACATAACTTTAAGTACGAACCGAATGAGGATTTGATGATGGCAGTGCCGACAGCGATACACCAACACCTCGGAATTAATGTCGAATTTATAAGAATTCACCGGAACGGAACCCGACAGCCTCAAAATGGAAAGCCCATCACTATCACAGGGAAACTTAAGATAGGAAATATGAAGGACCAGATCCTCCAAGCTCAGAAATAAAAAAAGAATGAAAATATACGCCTCCATTTTTACATAACGCCACAGGACCCCATATCCACTGTGGAGGAAAGAAAAAGGATATTTCACAAAGCAAATGAACTGAAAAGGCAAAACAGAAACTTTAGAATAGTCAAAAGCAAACTTGTGGCACCAAATGGACAAAAGATTCAAGAAGATGTACCGAAACTCAACAACAATGATATATTACAATTTACAAGGCAAGAGATAGAGGCAATCGATAGCGTTGAAACCGTTATGAGCCCATGTGTTGAACGACAAGGAAGTTTGTTTTTCGGAACTGGAGGAGAAGTGAATTCGATCTCGGACGTGACATGGGTATACAAAAAAGCGTGTATTCACCCTGATGCAGCTTGTGCCAACCACAGAATATTGGTATACAGAGTAACAGATGACGATGGAACAATACGCGAAGGCTACTACGACGATGGTGAACATGGAGCGGGGCGCAGAATGTTGCGATTTCTTCAAGAAAACGGTATTGTGGACAGAGCCTTTGTTATATCTAGATGGTACGGAGGAATTCACATCGGTTTCGAACGCTTCAGAATAATGCAAGACATACTTAGAGACTTATCAGAAAAGATATGCTAAAGTTCTGCAAATCCGTCTTTTCGTGTGTGTTTAAATCCGTTAATGGCTCAATACATTTTTAATAGCTTACAATCTGTTAAATCCGGTCATGTGTTTTTTTGCGGCAAAATATGACAGGTATGATTTAAAACATTCTATACAACAGACTACTAAGTGAAATATATTTCTTTTGCCAACATAACTGATATAATATGTATAGTTGTAGACCCTTTCTCAAAACAGAGGAGAAAGTGTGTACTAAGAAATAGGCAATGCCTACCAAACTGCTTTACCTAATCCTTGAAGTCGTCCATTTATTACATGTATCTCTCCTCTTTCATACTTCCTGCCTCACCTCTCCTCGTCATATTACTCTCATGTACTATAAGTGTAACCAGGTTGGCTATGTGGTATCTTGTTTTAAGCAAGACGTATGGTGGACATAATATCTTTAAACTGTCAGGGGCTTGGCTGTTATAAAAAAGAAAAGATGTATTCTCATATCTGAGAAATATGAACGGTAATATATATTGCTTACAGGATACTCATTTTACTAAAGAGATGGAAAATCAGCTAAGAAATGAGTGGGGTTATAAGTGCTTTTTAAACTCATTTACTTCCAATTCAAGGGGAGTCTGTATTATGTTGAATAATAATTTTGAATTTGAAATCAAATCTATAACATCAGATGAAAGTGGAAACTTTCTAATTTTAGAAATTAAGATAGATGAGAATATATTAACATTATGTAATATTTATGGACCAAATAAAGATAATCCTCAATTTTATACAAATGTTTTTGAAAAACTGGAAAATTTACAAAACAATAATATAGTTATATGTGGAGATTTTAACCTGGTTCAAGATGTTGATTTAGACTATTGTAATTATTTACATGTAAATAACCCAAAAGCAAGAGAAAAGATTTTAAAATTAAAAGAAGAATTCGGAATACTTGATCCATTCCGGGAATTTTATACCCACAAAAGAGGTGTACATGGCGGAAAAAATCTCCAATAAAACAAGCACGTTTAGACTTTTTCCTAATAACTGAGCAATTATATACAAGTGTACAAAAATGTAACATTGGTACAAGTTATAGATCGGATCATTCACCAATATATCTCAATTTAAAATTCAATAATTTCATGAAAGGAAAAGCTCTTTGAAAATTTAATAATTCACTATTATATGACAAGGAATATGTTGAAACTATTAATTCTGAAATAAGTAGGATAATTCAGCAATATGCTCTACCTGTATATAATTTTGAAAATATAATGAATATTTCATATAATGAAATTGTATTTACCATCAACGATCAGCTATTTTTAGAAACACTGATGATGGAGATTCGAGGTAAGACAATCTCTTTTGCTAGTTATAAGAAAAAAAAAAAAAAAAAAAAAAAAAAAAACAGAGAAGAAAGAGAAATAAATTCAAGAGCAGAAATAGAACAATTAGAAATGAATCTTAACAATAGAAAGGATATGAACAGTTATGAAGAAAAAAAAAAAAAAACAAAAGCGGAACTGGAATCTATTAGAAAAGAAAAATTAGGAGGTAGCATAATCCGATCTCTTAGTAAATGAATTGAAGAGGGAGAAAAACCAACCAAATATTTTTGTAATTTAGAGAACAGAAACTTTGTAAATAAGATAATTCCAAAAATTGACAAAGCAAATGGGAACATTTTAACAGATCAAAAAGCAATTCTTAAAGAGACAGAAAAAATCTACTCTAAACTATATTCTAAAAGAAATGATTTCGAAAAAGTAAATTTAGATTTAGAATTTCAAGACTTAAACATTGCAAAATTAAACAATGAAGAATCAAGAGAACTTGAAGGGCTAATAACATTAGAAGAGGCAACAACTGTTTTAAAATCAATGAAGCGAGACAAAAGTCCGGGTTCGGATGGCTTTTCTTCTGAGTTTTTCATCTTTTTTGGAACAAGATAGGGAATTTTGTAATGAGGTCTCTGAACTTTGGTTATATGGCTGGGGAATTGTCATCTACACAAAAAGAAGGCATTATTACTTGTATCCCAAAAGATAATAAACCTAAACAATTTTTAAAGAACTGGAGACCAGTAACATTATTAAATACTTTTTATAAGATAGGATCCGGTGTAATATCTAATAGATTAAAGTCAAAGTTAAAAAAATTGATAAGCAAGGAACAGACAGGGTTTATTCCAGGTAGATATATCGGGGAAATACGCGTTTGATATACGATATAATGCAATATACTGAAAAAAAAGATATACCAGGACTGCTGCTACTCATAGATTTTGAGAAGGCTTTTGATTCTGTTTCATGGGAATTTTTACATGTTTTAAATTTCTTTAATTTTGGTACAAGTTTTAAGACGTGGATAACTGTCTTAAACAAAAATATCAAATCAAGAATAAATCAAGGGGGTAATCTTTCAGATACATTTAGTCCAGAACGTGGCTGTAGACAGAGGGATCCCATTTAATCATATTTATTTATCCTATGTGCCGAAATTTTGTCGATAAAAATTAGAAATGAGAAAGATGTGTCAGGAATAAAAGTTGATAGATTTGAATTTAAAATATCCCAATATGCGGATGACACAACCCTTCTTTTAGATGGAACAGAAAAATCTCTAAATAAAGCATTACATATAATAAAATGGTTTGAGATGAAATCAGGATTAAAAAGAAAAAAGAGGAGTTACTGGCTCAGTTATGTGGCAGAAGTCACCATAGAGCTATAAAATAAACTTTGATAGAACTCAAGTAATATGGATTGGAAAACAGAAATTTAGTGATAATAAATTATGTAACAGATGGGATTTAAAATGGGGACAAACAAAATTTAAACTTCTTGGAATAAACTTTGATGTAAATATTGAAAATATTTGTGACTTAAACTATGCTGAAAAAATGTCAAAAGTTTCTCAAATCATTAATAAGTGGAAGAATAGAAAGTTAACACCAATTGGAAAAATTGCAATTATTAAATCACTTTTAATTTCACAATTTAATCACCTTTTTACCTCACTTCCAAATCCAAGTGAAAAAATTCTTAATGAACTAAATGGAATGCTATTCAATTTCTTATGGGATTCTAAGACAGAAAAGATAAAAAGAGACACTGTTATGAAAGATTACAAGGAAGGGGGGTTAAAGATGATAAATCTTAGAGCATCAATTGCTGCACTTAAAATTACTTGGATTAATAAAATGTTAAATGAAGAAGGAATTTGGCAAAATTTACTGTTTGAAAATGTTAACAAATATTTCTTGTTAAATTGTGGCATTCAATATATCGAAAATTGTATCCAAAAACTGAAAAATAATTTTTGGAAAGATACTTTTATGGCATGAAAAACATTGAGATTAAAAGAAAAAAAGGAGAGAATCTTAGCAGAAACACCAATATGGTATAATGCAGATATCACAATAGATAACAAGAGCATCTTCTATAAACATTGGTTTGAAAAAGGTATAATATATATAAATGACCTACTAACAGATGACAATGCTTTAATATCATTTGAGGATTTTGAAGACAGATTTAACATTAAAACGATTTTTTAGAATTTAATTGTGTAAAAAAATTCAACGATAGAAAGTATAAGACTTTCAGACAAATATTTACAGAAAATACATGGGCCTTGGATACCATTGTCTATTAAAACAATACATAACAGTAAAAAAGGTACAAAATTAATATACGATATATTAAAAAATACACAAACTACAAGCAGATCACAGCAAAAATGGTCAAATATTTTTCAAGATATAGAAGAAGAATCATGGACAAATATATATAAATCTATTATGTTTTTCCAAGACGTAAAATTACAGTGGTTTCAATATAGAATTAACCAGTACGCTTTAACTACAAATTCTACGGCTTACAGAATGCATTTACATGATAGTCCACTCTGTACATTCTGTAAGAGAAAGGAGGAAACAATTATCCATTTATTCTGGGCATGTGAATGTGTTAAAAGTCTACTTGCTTCATTTAGAAAAAAGAGGAGTTACTGGCTCAGTTATGTGGCAGAAGTCACCATAGAGCTATACAATATATGAATATAAATAATATACTAGAACATATATCACATTACAAAAATATTTGATTGTAGTGCAATTACGATACCGACTTAGGACGGTCATTTAATTTGACAAAAGCCAAACAAATGGTGTGGTTAACCGGTTTACGGGCCCACCTTCCCACTCACCGTAACAGAAAAACAATCAAAGGACGTACATTTAAAAATTTATAAATAATCCTCCATGTAAAGAACAAGGGTCAACAGTTATCGCATATTGAGAGGTCATAAAAATATAAACACGTAAGGTATTGTAAAATACATAATGGTATAAAAATATATGCGACATCAACATGATAAACCGTGCTCTGCCAGTCTGAAAGCGAGCTAAGACCCTAGATGTGTAGGAGTCCCGACTAACAGTCAGAGGGGACGAGGTTCAGGACCATGTCTCCTCTGAAAGAGGTTTGGACAAGGCCCGTCATATAGTCCCCACCGCCCTGTTAGTCAGCGTGCAACGTTCAAGTAAAAGTCTGCATAAGGCTGTAGAGGGGCCAAATACAAGACCTATAGTCTTTTTGATGATCTCAATATTGATCTCAATATCATTTAGAAATTATTTGGAAACAATTAATCTAGAAATAGAGTTTACAATTCAGAAAATGACAATTGGACCTTATCTCAACAGAAATTTGGCAGAAAATTTAATCATAATATATATTAAATACTTTATATATAAAGCAAAAGTTTAAAAAAAAAAAAGAATTATCATTTGATGCACTTCTACATTACCTGAAATATATGTATAAAATTAAAAAATATCTTTCAAATAGAAAAAATGAAGCAATAGCCCTTGATAAGAATTGGCAATACTTTCAAGTAATCCTAGAACAACAAGGGAAGATCACGGAAGTGAATTAAATTCTACTTAGATTGCAATAAATTTCATAAAGTGCCCCTGGTCAGTAAAAAACAAAAACCCACCAAATTTTGTAGATAATTTAGATATATTTACAGAAATCTATGACAGATTCTACTTATGCCACCTTGATTCATACATATATTATTCTCTCAATATGTAATTGAATATTACTATGACATACTAATCAATGTGTCATTATGTGAGTGTGCATGCATGTTTTCGTATGTTAATGAGTGTATGAACATGTATATGAGAGTTATGTAATATATATATACACATGAGATATATGAGAATTCTTTCCCTCTCCTTTCCAATTTACCCTTTCTTTTTTTTTTCTTTCCCTTTAATTCCTTACTATCATCCCTTTGGTCCTTACAGTTACTTTTCCTGTCTTTCTCCTGTTCTATTGTTATTATAGCGTAAATATTGATATACATATATAGGATACCAAAAACACAAATCAATAAAATGTGTCTTATTATCATAGTATAGATATTACAATTACAAAATACTAAAAGATTACCTTAAGTATTGAAATATACTGTATATGTATGTGTGTATGTATGTATATATGTATGTATGTATGTGTGTATATGTATATATATATGTATATGTGTATATGTGTGTGTGTAGATATATATATATATATATATATATATATATATATATATATATATATATATATATATATATATATATATATATATATATATATATATATATATATATATATATATATATATATATATATATATATATATATATATATATATATATATATATATATATATATATATATATGTCCTATTTGAATAAACATGTTCGGGTGTGTGTTTTTTGATGTATATGAATCTGAATGTATTGTATTGTATGTCAAACCATTTTGTGTGAAATAATAATAATGATAATAATAATAATAATAATAAAAATAAAAAAAAAAAAAAAACAATACCGAAAGATCTCTAACTCAAATTCTGAGTGGCTGTACTGAAAGGTCATCCTGAGATGACCTCGAATCGGCAGTTGTAAGATCTTGTACATAGATAGTAGCGTAGAGGAACGAAGTACAAGTCGCGTTTCAATAAGGTTGAATGTCAAAGAACCAACACTTGAATTTTTATTGTCCTTTCGTTTCCTAACGAGAAAAATAGTTAATCTATCTCCCCCAATTCTTATGGCATATGAAACACTCATTTGAATTGTCACTTCTTGTTCAGATTATAAAATGAAAATATACAGGTACTAGTTTGAAACCTCTCGGCAATAGCAATCTGACGTTTAATCAAGATCAATCGAAAATAGTTTGTAAGTCAATCTAGTAAATCAAGACTGATATTCAAAATGTTATCACGAAGATGCCGAATTATTTATTACATAACACATTTAATCACAGCAAGATACAATACTTACTATCTGACTCTGTAATACAAAGTGATGCATGACGTATCCCAGAGGAAATGCTACAGCTAACAAATATAGAGGTGCCTTCAGTCATATCCGTTATAAGTTCACAATTCGTGATAGTCTCCCTGGTATATAAAGTATCTTTAAAAAGTAGAAATTCCAATTATATAACAATTGTCAAATGAATGGAGAGGCCTACAGGTACTTTTTGATGAAAGGATAAAGAATGCTAAAATACTATCGAAATTATCATTGTAATTTCATCTATAAGTATAATGGATCTTACTCCACCCGTTAAAATAAATATGTTTCTACATTTACATAAGTTGTTTAAAGGCAAGCCAGTATAGCTGTCAAACGCGCTCACTCATCATTATAATAATTATGGGTGGCAGTCATACGAGATTTCGAAATAAATTCTACGTAACACATACTTGTGTAATGAGCTCACAATAACAGAAATATTCATGTCAAAGCCCCAGTCATGAAATTGGAGATGTGGAGAGTTATATGTTGCATATATGTCGAAGACATATCTCTTCACATCGACATATCTCGCCAGGCAGCGGCAATAACTTTTTAGGTTTAGGTCCTTTTCACACAGTCTAGAGACATAGCAGTTACATCTCTTGGTTTTGTGTTTTGTATATAAGTTAAGCCCATGTCTTTATATGTCGTAGATGTGCCCCGTCACATCGCCAGTTCTTTTCATACAGCTTTGAGTATTTGAATCTCCTGCGCTTTTTATGGGGAAGGGGTAGTTGTATTTGTGTTCTTGTAGTACTTTCTGCATAACTAATGACAAATTCTTGCATATAGCCAGAACTGGATGGTTTTGAATGGTGGTAATTGTGAAGATGCCTGCACAGATCATACAGATAACGTTATCGATACCCTTGATTTGGTCGATTGATCCGTGTTCTGTGTTGATTTCAACATTTTTTCAGTGAAACCACGGAATTGAATCAGTAGGTAACCAATCTCTTAAATATAATGGCGTAATTCGAAATCAAAATCTATCACTACGCCAAAACCTGTCCCTCCCCAGATTTCACCACTGAATTATAACATCCATCTAAATTCTTGCAAATCTGTCCAATAAATCGTGTAATAGAATGATTTAGGCTTTATCTAGAAGGATCATGTGCTAAGCCCATTCACATTTTTTTTTGCGAGGTAAACTTCCATCACTCGAAACAAAGTCAATTTCCTTCTAAAAACTAAAATCTATAAAATGTACAGCAGCAGCAAAATGGTGCCTTCCAATGTGTAAACGAGTGGGATAGAAAAACAAATAATCTTTGTTGTAGAATATCCATTACCGTTTTTAAGTTCCTGAATCTGACTATATTTTCTTGATGATGCCCATTTGACGTGAGTATCATTTTCGTTACAGCAATCAGCCAGTGGTAAAAGATACGAACCACAAGATACACAAGTTTGCATAGCTTTTATCCAAGATGTGGTTGGACCATGTGAAGTGACAGAGTTAACTGCAAAATCAATATACATAGGATATAATTTATCATACAAATCAAATATAGCAGTGCATCAACTGAAGTATCTTATGACAAATATGTGTTATATATCGAAATAGTTCCTTCTTCCAAATAAGCAAATTACGATTATCAATCAAAGCTGTTTTCCATATATAAACTATTTTTGCTAAATCACTACATCTGAATATCTGCTTGATTGTACATAACGCACCGGATCAAAATACCACTGCTTGTGTTCTTTAGTCGCCATGTGTACAAGCCCAATTTTCAGTGTTTCTGTACTGACACGAAATTTATAGTATTACATCAAATTTTTCATTAAAAAGTTCGTAAATCGATAAGCAGATATCATTATCGACTATATATGTTGCGCCATGTGCCCTTTTCGACAACTTTTGTGTTTTCAGTGTTTTCAGTGTTGCTCAAGGCGGGAGCGAAAGAAATCCAAAATATTTGAAGAGCAACCAAATTCATCAAAACAAAGACCAAAGCATCAGCTATTTGCAGACATAAGCAAACGGATGTACTCTTTGGTTTGAAAGTAATTCTTCGTCAAATAGAATGTAGAAGTATATATTTCTGGTAAAGATATTTCATCAGGCGCTGACTGTCCACTAAAGTGGTAATAATGAATAAAGGATATTCAAAATGTTTGAAGAGCAAGCTGATTATCAAATTGATCTAAATATTAGCTATAAGTGTCAAGATGCCGAGCGGTAGAAATATGGAATATCCACAGTACTATGCCAAATAGAGATATAGGCTAAATATAAATATGATAATTTACATCTTTGTATAAACATGATAAACTACATTAGCGAAAATATCTCTGAACCTCCCTGTAGTGCTCAAAATATAATATCATGGTGGCCGACCTAAATTTGCAAGATTGGGATCGTCGTTCTGTATTTACATACAAGATTATGGCCCTGGGTTTGGTGTTAATCTGAACACTGGTCGGAATATTCACCACATTTTCCTGATAATAATCCGTTATACATGCTTAGATTCATTCCAAAATACATGCATTTGTCATACTCTACCATCTATAAACTCCGAATGTGAATCCTTAATTGTCCATCAGAATTTGTAGAATCTTACGAATACTCCATTTTATTTACTTTACAAATTTTAATGAAATGTAAAACACTTTACCACAGTTGAATGGTGGGGTGTCACTATTACAACTATGACTGCAGTATTCGATCAATTGTCCATGTTGGAATGAAGAGTAAAAACAGTTTTCGTCCAATTTCTCTGAACGCATGGTATCTGTAAATATGGAAAACAAAATCTACTTTACTCTTTAGAACTGATATAAGATGCAAATGTAAAATAAATGTTCTCATTAATTATTATGTAGAATTAAAGAATATGTTTACAATGGCGTTTGCCATGTAATCAGGAAGATTATTTCGCTTGTCAGATTTGTATGAATTCTTGGCTGTAATTATAACGTTGTATATATTGTTGCGTGATTGTGACACGTTTAATTATGTTGTTTATTTTATTTTATTTTATTGTTACCTTATGTATGCAGATTTGAATATGTAGAGTCGATAAAGTATTATGAACATTAATGGCAAAAATTAAATATTCAGGCGACGCTTACACTCTCAAGTCACATAGTCTGCGAACTCTGATTTACAAGGGATCAGTGGGTAGCATTCGTCGAACGTGACTCTCTGTGCGATAGTAATATATGGCCAGATACATTAGAACTTTACTTTCGTGATCTTAAAGTAGCCAACTTCATTTTGCCTGTTCCAATGGCTGAAACCTCTTACGATATTGACTAACATTATTCATTCCTTTGCACTCCTATAATTACATAATATCAACAATAAAAATACATACCTTTCGAGTACAGTGCAACTAATTTATAATTTTCACCAAAAAATTCTCCTGTTAGATCTCGGTTACATTTCGAAATATCAATTGGCTTTTTCTTAAATGTATTAATTCCTTCATTCGTCAAGCATATGCATATTGTTCGCTGCAAAGAATTAAATGCTCTATAATTCAAACATTGTGTTTATGTTGTGTTACAAATGTAATGAAATGTAATGACTTAAAAAAGAATACTTTTTTTTCAAAAAAAGAAGGTTTTGATATTCTGAGTATTAGCTTATTCGCAAAGAAAGTAAATTCTTAACGTTTTAATTGTAGAATTCATTTCGGTTTATTATGATTTATGAAGCCTACCTGAAGGGCAATTCCTTTGAAAATAGAACCATTGCAAACTTTATAACAGTCATAAACTCTGGCAAAAGCAACATTGATTTGTTTATAGTGATTGGGTTGAATTTCATTCATATCCAGGGTGTGGTAGCAACCTACAGCGAAAAACACTGTGAGAAAAGTACAATGCTAAGACCAGAGGTTTTAATACTTATCAACATAATAAGAGTAAAAATTATATCCGTACCTCATTCTGGTTCACCACAGCAACCAGGTAAGGATTGAACTCAGATTCATTTTGTCTGTTTGTGTGCTCATCCGTTTTTAATGCATGTCTGTGGTGAGTTTTGTCATATAATAAATACTACAACGTATACATAAGTAACTAAAATAGACCTGTATGGAGTATTATTTATATATTTGTAAATGTATATCTGTTAATTATTCTGCCGTTCTGGTGAGTGAAAATGTGGACCCGTAAACCTGTTTGTAAGTAAACGAAACTTATTTCAATTGACCGTCATAAGTCTTTGTCTCAACTGCATTACCACTTAATTTTTGTGTATGTTTGTTGTCTTTCTATGTCTTTATTGTTTTCTCTGTAATGACTATTGTGATACCACTGAGTCAGCTGTCTTTATGTTTTCTTTTTATCAATTCATATTTACCCCTAAATGAAATCCAAGATGTCATGCTAGCATTTTGAGGCATATAGCTACCCGTCCATACAGGTGTTTTGCCGACGCATCCGTTCAAGTCATACGTTTGCACTTCCTTGTCTCGTGTACTAGCCAGAATCCCGCCGTAGTAGTGACAATCACTCGCTGCACCATACCAAGTATAATTCTGCTGTATAAGATAGAGGGCAGACTTTGTAGACACTGAAAAATGTGCAACAACTACATCTGTATATAATGCAAAATAAGAAAGGAATTGGTGCTAGGTGACTATGGTACTAACAACAATGTAGCACGGCGGACCCCTGGAATTCAGAGGAGGGACCAGATGTCCGGGAGGAGTAAGCGTCTCCTAAATGGAAAGCCATGAATGCCCTTTCATGCAGACGAAACAAATGTAACCCAGCACTGTATATATAAATTAATGTGCACCAATACTGTGTAGAAAAGTTAATTGTCACAAAACACCAGGAAAAAAGTATAATAGCAATTAAGTCAAACCCTCTGCGGGGGACACTTCTACGAGCTTCACACTGCAAAAGAAATAAGAGCTTAATATGATTTATATATTTACTTCACCAATTAAAATACTCTTTCTTTTTATGGACATTTCCGGCTAGCGCAACTTTTATATTTCTAACTAAAGAGCTCCTCAAATCAAAACGCAGCTAATTACAAGAAAGATATCTCTCATTTAGTTATGAATAAAGCTGCAAGATTACCAAGAATATTGCTATTAGACATTTTCTTTTTCTGGTCACAAAAAGTTTTATATGGTAATGTATCAATTTCTTTGCTTAATTCATGTGATTATGTATCCAATATATCTTATTTCAAATATCAAGGGAATATATCTGTCAGAAAAAAATATTGAGCAATGTGTTGTTTTTGCCTATACATGACAATAAGCAACGTCTGAATCAGTCAATCAATGAGGTTGAAAAATAAAATCTCCAAATTTTCATTTGTAAGAACATAGGACGTCAAAATAAGTATCTTTGAGAGACCATTTTCGGCAACTGGTTCAAGTTTGAAACAAATCTATCCGAAAACTGAATATGTTGGACATGGCCTTGATAGTTGTTAGTTTCTTAACAAAGATTGATGCTAAAGTAAACACAATAAAGAACTTTGGTGTTAATCCAATTGCAATTCTAAATTTAACGGACAATATCGTGTTTAATTCCACTTAAAGAAGACTAACCCCGATTTAGAGTGCCCAGGAATAGTCAGCGTCTCATGCTTGCAGGTAAAACCCGTCGCAAACATCTGATAGAAACCTGTCAAATGCAGCTTACATACATTGTCAAAGGAAGAAAGGAAAGCTAAATGTCAAAAGCTATTTTTATAATTACATGATTTTGTAGAGTGGCCTCTAAGTGCTTTAGAAATACTTTTCTTAGCGACACATTCAGACGTTCCCTCACATACCATTGTGTGTGTAGCTTTGTGGCAAGTAGCTGATTAAGTGCAAAAGTCTCGCTTATTAAGTGATATAAATTACGGAGAATTTTCATCGCTATGATTTTATTGTCACGAACAAACAATTTCATGAAACTATTATATTCTGCAGTTTGCATGAAAACTTATAGACTTACTCAAAACATTTCATTACATGCTAAGATATACTATTGTACATGACTGAAGAGCCAAACGACGAACAGTATTAACAGTACCTATGCATTTACTCAGTTTAAGGGCATTATATGTTCTAGTATGTATAGGACGACAAACGACATATTAATTAAACATATCGATGTTACAGTTTTCATACAAAGAAAACATACCTACCTGTAAATGTGTTCAAAATGACAAAAAGATGAAATATAGACATTATTAAAACATGCACTATCGAGTAATCAAAGTATACAAAATGCGGAAGTTAAATAAAACTCCACTATCAACAAATAACGTCAATCAATACAACTGACCTATATAAAACTGATAAAATTCGGGTATTTCTGATAAAGTCATGAGACATATTCTCACGATTTATTTTTAACATATCAATATTTATTCATTTATTGATATTGTTTGCAGTTAAAGATGCCAAGGCCAAGCCCATTAATCTTTAAAAGAAAGCTTTTTATACAAATAATGAAATTTTCTTCCTGAGCAGAATGACCGCTCACAGTTGAATACGAAATATTGACGTAAAATTCGGTGTTCACAAAGGTCTAGATAGTTCTCGTTCCAGAAAATAATATAAAATTCTAGATAATGAGATGTTATATTGTATGACGAGGACATCGCATCGACCATAAAATTTCCTTAGAGAAACCCATTAATCTACCACTTGTATTTTCCTACCTATGCAGTGAATTTGAAAGTCGCTTTACCTCAGAACAATGTCATCATAAATTGAACTCCCTCTGGAATAAGGTATTAAATCGGATGTGAATACGCAGGTGATGATGAGATATTGCTACTTATAAAGGTTAAGTCTGGGGTGCTCAAAATGAAGGTGCTCAGTTGTCATAAGCTCGGTTTTCGATGGACAGAGCACCGATAGCTCATATAGATGTCACATAATATTTTTGAGATAACATGGTACGCCTAAAATATAATTCCACGTCATATTTTTGACTTTTTAACTGAAAAATTTCTGAATGGTCGTTCTTTATATGTTTTACCAATTATATGTTTTAGACATATTCTTTGATTATACTGTGGTAGGTAAGAGGTTGTGCCATACGGGAATTGAGTAATCGTCAAATGCCCGACATCACACATTTAGGCACACTTGTTCATTTTGAAATTATAAATAAATGGCCCGTCAAACATGAATCTAACTATGACGTCATAATGAAACTACATAATAGGCGTGGTTAAAGTTGGATCTGGTGATCCCTCAATTAGCCAGAACAATCGAGTGACTATTTTCACTTCAATTGTACCGCATCTATTAAAAAGAAGATAGCTGACTTACATGCTAAATATGTCTTTGTTCCTGCTGATAAAGCAGGTAATAACATAATAGTTGTTTGAAAACATATTGAAGTACTTAAAAACGAATTTTACTCCACTCATACATATGTGGAAAGTCCTACCTCAAAAGACAGCACCTTGCACGATCCCTCATGACCATGTCCGACTTCAAAATTAAAACTGATAAATCTTATCTACCAACCATATATTGGCTCCCAAAACTACATAGAAGTCCATATAAATCACGTTTCATTTCTAATTCTAGCCATTGCTCTACTACGGTACTATCGAAGCATATTACGTCTGCTCTAACTGCTATAAAAGATCATATTATCAACTATTGTGATGTCGCATTTCATAGTAGAAACATCAATTACTTTTGGTCGATTAAAAATTCTCGTGAAGTTATAGACAAACTTCTTTCGCTAAATTTCAAAGCGACTGAAATTTCTACACTTTATACATCTCTGCCTCATGATTTGATTAAAAGCTAGTTGCTGTCTCTTATACAATGGTGTTTTCACAGAGAATCTAAAACGTACATATGTACTTCCAATAACTCCGGATTCTTTTCCAACAAACAATATACTTCATATAAATACTGAACTTGCAAGGAATTATGTAAAGCAATAGATTTTCTCATGAATAATATTTATGTAAAGCACTAGATTTTCTCATGAATAATATTTTTTTTTGCAATTTGATGGCAAGATATATCAACAAATAGTTGGGATTCCTATGGGTACTAACTGCGCGCCTCTGATAGCAGATTTATTTCTTTATTGTTATGAGAGGGATTTTATGGTTTCTATTCAAAGATCAAAACGTTTTGACCTCATTGACAAATTTAATAACACTTGCAGATATCTGGATGACATTTTGGATATCGACAACCCTGAATTTGAACAATTTATATCAGAAATATATCCACCAGAGCTCACATTGAATAAAGCTAATACTTGAGATAAATATACACCTTTCTTGGATTTAAACATCAAAATTATCAACCACCTAATATATATTAATATTTATGATAAACGTGAGGATTTTGGATTTCCCATTGTAAATTTTCCTTATTTGGATGGCGATGTCCCTAGACTCCCATCATATGGTATCTATATATCTCAATTAGTTCTATTTGTCAGAGGCTGCACCGATGTTTTGGACTTTCATAATTTACAAATTACTACTAAACTTTTACAAATTACTACTAAACTTTTAACTCAGGGTTACAGATATCACAAGCTAAGGAAAACATTCGGCAAATTCTTCAGATCTTATTCAGAACTTCTATCTAAATTTGGAAATATTTCTTTTCAACACTATGTATCCAATGGAATTTTCCATCCTAATATTTACGGTGATCTCGTATATAAACTAAGGGAAGTAAAAGGCTCGATAACGTTATTTTATCATGTAATAAAATAGTCAAATGTCTTCTAAATAGACAATATGATATTGAGATAATCAAAAAGACTATAGGTCTTGTATCTGGCCCCTCTACAGCCTTATGCAGACTTTTACTTGAACGTTGCACGCTGACTAACAGGGCGGTGGGGACTATATGACGGGCCTTGTCCAAACCTGGCTATTAGTCGGGACTCCTACAGATCTAGGGTCTTAGCTCGCTTTCAGACTGGCAGAGCACGGTTTATCATGTTGATGTCGCATATATTTTTATACCATTATGTGTTTTACAATACCTTACGTGTTCATATTTTTATGACCTCTCAATATGCGATACCTGTTGACCCTTGTTCTTTACATGGAGGATTATTTATAAATTTTTAAATGTATGTCCTTTCATTGTTCTGCTGTTACGGTGAATGGGAAGATGGGCCCGTAAACCGTTTAACCACACCAATTGTATGGCTTTTGTCAAATTAAATGATCGTCCTAAGTCGATATCGTAATTGCACTACAATCAAATATTTTGTAGTGTGTTATATGTTCTAGTATATTATTTATATCCATGTATAGTATAGCTCCATGGTGACTTCTGCCACATAACTGAGCCAGTAACTCCTCTTTTTTCTTTAATTCTTTTTCGATATTTTTTTCTTTTAAATTAAAGAGGGAGTTCTCTCCATACATTCCATCTAATACTGAATTTCTCAAAATTTTCATTTCTATGATACATGTATTTCTCGCTTTCATAGTAAGTTGACAGATATTTTCTAAATGAATGGAATGATATACATGTACTAGCACTACTTTGTCTTGACTTTGAATATCAAAACAATGATAAGATTCAATATGATAATATTCCTTTGATGGACTCCGAATAGTATATTAGAAGGGGTTAAGAATATATTGATATTTGTGTTAAGCCGAATCCAATTATTAAATTCTGTCCAAAAAATCTTTACAGGTGTACAAAAGACTAATAAATGGGCAATGGACTTGTTTTTAAATATATATAACATTTTATTAGTAGCTAATATTCTGTGTAATAATCTGACTTGAAACCATCTAAGTTTAGTGTCACTGGTAATTTCATATGGATTCAAGTATGTTGTTTCCAAAAATTTGCATTTACACAATCATGTACCATATTCAATTCAGGGTCATTCAGCCATTTAGGTTGACATTTTTACTCGTTATACTAAGGTGGGCCCATAAACCGGTCAACCACACCATTTGTTTGGCTTTTGTCAAATCAAATGACCGTCCTAAGTAAGTATCGTAATTGCGCTATAATCAATATTTTTGTAATGTGTTATATGTGCTAGTATATTATTTATATTCATGTATTGTATAGCTCCATGGTGACTTCTGCCACATAATTGAGCCAGGAAATCCTCTTTTTTTCTTTTTTAAAACTGATGAAAAAGTCATAAATATCTTTACAACCATTATCAGATGCGAGAATAATTTTCAAATATAAAGGAAATTATGGTAAATTACATTTAAGAATATTGTTTTTTAGGATTGGCCAACACTTTGTTATGCATCCCACCATACCCAAATATGTTGTAAATGGTAATTCTATTGAGCAGAAGTTGATTGAATCTTGATGAGAGAGTATTTCACCATTATCTTTAAATAAGTCCTGAACAAGAAATCCCCTTTTGTATAGTCTTTCAATGTAAAATGACTCATTATTTATTTTGAGTACAGGATTATACCAAAGTGGGGAGAGCAGAATATCCTCTAATGAAGTGGAAAATGATTTTGATTGGAGCTCTGAAAGGGAATTTAGGACTTCTTTCCAAAAGGGAGTCGCAGTATTTTGGGCTAATTTTTTTTTTGTGTAAGATGCACCAAAGTGACAAATGCTCTGCATATCACTTTTGACTATAATGTTAAATAGTTGAGTCCAAATGCATTTTTGAAGTATTATAAAGTCTGCGAATCCAGGTGATTTTCAGTGATTTGATAAATTTTTCTACATTAATCATTCTGCATTCCCTCTCTGGAAATCTTGAATAATAATGCTACGTGAAATTCTGTCTTTTTTGTTGTTCCAAATGAAATTGTAAAATAATTTTTGAAAATAATTTAAATTATTAAGGGAGGGATTTGGTAGTGAAATAAAAAGATGAGTTAATTTAGGTAAAAGAATGGATTTTACAACTGTTATTTTACTCAGAGCGGTGAGATTTCTTCTTGACCATGATTTAATGTTTTTATTGATATCTATATCGTGTACTCTCTCATCAAAGTTTATTTTTTCAATATTTTCAAGATTGGCTGTAAATGTTATGCCTAGGACATTAAAGAATTCATTTGTCCAACATAAGTATACTGTAAAAAGCATATTGTAAAAGACATATATTACAAGTGCCTATGTTAGTACCTTTTATATGAGGGTTTTGTCTAATAAGGATACCCATGATTTCTACACAAAGCAGAAAAATATATGGTGAAACCGGATCGCCTTTACGACAGCCACCCCCAATTTTGAAGAATTTGGAGAAAATACCATTTTGGAGGACACATAGAGAAGCTTCATTATATAAATCTTTTACCCATTTAATTAGATTGTGGCCAAAATTAAAGAAAGAAAGAGATATATACATAAATTTCCAAGAGACAGAGTCAAAAGCTTTTTCAAAATCAATCAATAAGAGCATTTTAGGAATTTTGTTTTCTTTAGCTGAATATAGGGTGTCATAAATAATGCGAGTATTTTCTCCAATGGATATCCCTTTAAGGAAACCTTTTTGATTTTCATGGATGAGGAAGTTTAACACTGATTTAATTCTATTTGCATGATGATAATAATTTGTAAGTAACATTTAACAGAGAGATTGGGCGCCAGTTCTTCATATATTCTCGAGGTTTGTTATCCTTGGGTAAAATTGAAATGATACCTTGTTTTTGAGTTTGGGAAAATTTCCTTTACTAAAAGCCACATTTATTGACTTAATGTAATATGTTGATATGTCTTTCCAGAAAAATATGAAAAATTCCATGGTAACTCCATCAGGGTCGGTCGTTTTTCATGTTTTTCATGTATTGTATAGCTCCATGGTGACTTCTACCACATAACTGAGCCAGTAACTCCTCCTTTTTCTTTTATGTCAGAGAATTAGCTTGAACTTCAGATAAAGTATTCATATTTTCCCTGTTAATAATATTTTCTAAATTGACATTGATTAGAATACAAATAGTATAAAAAATTCAGTTTCCTTCAAAATATTTGCCTGATCCACAATGACCTCATTTGCAGAGTTTACAATTTTTGTTACAGTTTTGTCCACAAAATTTCTTTTTTCTAAACTAAGAAAATATTTGGAAGGTTTCTCACCATCTTCTATCCATTTTGCTCGTGTTCGAGTGAATAGACCTTTAACATAATCTTGCCGAGATTGTTCCAAAAGTTCATTAAGTTGAGATATGCATGTTCGAATAGATGGATCATTATTTCCTGAAAGCTTTTGATTGAGTTCTTTTAATATTATACTGAGATCATCAAAAAGACTATAGGTCTTGTATTTGGCCCCTCTATAGCCTTATGCAGACTTTTACTTGAACGTTGCACGCTGACTAACAGGGCGGTGGGGACTATATGACGGGCCTTGTCCAAACCTCTTTCAGAGGAGACATGGTCCTGAACCTCGTCCCCTCTGACTGTTAGTTGGGACTCCTACAGATCTAGGGTCTTAGCTCGCTTTCAGACTGGCAGAGCACGGTTTATCATGTTGATGTCGCATACATTTTTATACCATTATGTGTTTTACAATACCTTACGTGTTTATATTCTTATGACCTCTCAATATGCGATAACTGTTGACCCTTGTTCTTTACATGGAGGATTATTTATAAATTTTTAAATGTACGTCTTTTGATTGTTCTGCTGTTACGGTGAGTGGGAAGGTGGGCCCGTAAACCGGTTAACCACACCATTTGTTTAGCTTTTGTCAAATTAAATGATCGTCCTAAGTCGGTATCGTAATTGCACTACAATCAAATATTTTTGTAATGTGTTAAATGTTCTATTATATTATTTATATTCATGTATTGTATAGTTCCATGGTGACTTCTGCCACATAACTGAGCCGGCAACTCCTCTTTTTTCTTTAATTCTTTTTCGATATTTTTAATATTTTCGTCTTTTTCCCTTTTCTTTGCTGATAAATAGGAGATAGTGAAACCCCTTATTTCAAGTAGAATCATTTCGAACAATAGCTGATCATCAATAATATGTTCATTTTCGGAGTGGGTAGCATACTGTTCGAGAGTTGTAGATATGATAGATTCTACTTTATATACATAATCCTTGTCTTTTAAGAGAGAGTTATTAACTTCCAAAAACCTTTTCCTTTTTCAAAATCACTAAGTGAGATGGAAAATTCAATGATGGAATGGTCTGTTCCAAAGCCTGGTATAATATTTGTGTTATGAATTAGTGACATTAATTCATTTGATGTTAAAAAGAAGTCAAACCTTGCCTTTTTGATGGGATTGTGGTAAAACCATGTGTTCGTGTTGTGTACGCCATGGGTCACACAAATTGGCATTTTCTTTGATGTTAAGTAATTTCTCCCTCGATTGAGGATTATTAATACGTTAATAATTATAACAATCTATTTCTGGATCTTGTACCAGATTTATATCGCCGCCAAGAATTATGAAATCTCCATCAAACTTGTCTATTCTATTTTGTATATTATCAAAGAAGTGTGGGCAATCTTTGTTCGGTCTGTATACATTTATTAACAGAATATTATACTAATTTTCGATATGGACCTCCAGGCAAAGCATATTCCCATTGTGATCGGAGTCCTCCCTAGTGACCTCAAACTCAAAATTGTTATTAAACAGTATGGCTACCCCCCCCCCCCCCCCTCGCATTAGATTTACCGGGGTTCTCATCTTTTGCTTCGAAGTGGGTATCCTGAAGAAAATATATAGTGCAATTCATTTGTTTAATATAGTTCACATCTCGTTTTTTCTCCAGGCTACCCAGTCCTCGGCAATTCATAGACATACCTTTGATACTCATTTAAGGGTTGAAATAGATAAATCATTAATACACAACACGAAATTATTCGGAATGAAGTCATAGGAAGGCAAAGAACAAAACGAAGTGTCCAGCACACTATCACAGAATTTGTATAATATTATATAGGCACTTAGTATACAGATGTACAGTATCGGGGTTGATATCAGACTACAAAATGTAAGTAACAATGCAAGCGATAAAATTAAGTCAAATTGTTGTAAATAATAGTAAAAAGTCATTGACATATAAACGCTTCTGTCAATCATGTGATGTATGTCAAAAAACTGTTGCTAAGGGCAAAATCACGAAAGTTCCTTTAGAACAATAGCCTTTAATTGAAGAACCATTTTCCCGCGTTGCAGTTGACTTGGTTGGTCCCTTACATCTTCACCTTAGTTTATTACGGCACAAGATATCCTGACGCTGTTGCTTTGCCCAGTATACCGTAGAAACTGAACGAGTTGCTGAAGCTCTAGTTGACATATTTTCACGCATTGGTGTCCCACGTGAAGTCCTTACTGACATAGGTGCTCAGTTTACATCTACTCTTTTGTCTGAAGTTAGCAAACAACTTCTCCTTATCATCCCATGCGTAATGGCCTTGTAGAGTGATTCAATGGCACATTGAAGCAAATGTTAAAACGCATGTGTGCCGAAAGACCCAAGGAATGGGACAATTATCTTAACACCGCACTCTTTGCATATAGGGAAGTTCCCCAAGAGAGTTTAGGCTTTTCGCCTTTTGAATTGATCTAAGTTAGGTCTGTCCGAGGTCCAATGATGATACTAAAGGAATTGTTGACTAAAGAAATTAAAGGTCCTCAGGTCCGAATTACTTATCAGTACATCATAGATTTACGCGAAAGTATAGATTCCACGTGTCGCTTAGTGAAGGAAAACTTGGCGAAATCGAGTAAACGTTATAAATCTTTTTGACAGAAAAGCAAGGTCAAGCTCTATGAAAGAAGGCGATTTAGTTTTAGTTTTGTTGGCTAATGATAACAGCAAATTGCTTATGCAGTGGAAAGGTTCCTTTAAAGTTGTGAAAAGGGTCAATAGGGTCGACTATCAAATTAATATGAATGGGAAGTTCAAGACATTTCACGCCAATCTCTGGAAACTTTACAACGAGAGAATGCCTCATGAAAATAAGGTATCTGCGATACAAAATGCTACTCCTCATATCAGTGTGTGTGTTACAGACGAACAGAATGATGAGATACCCGAATTGCATCTATGTAGATCCAAAAAACCGCCTGATAATGTTGAGATTGGTTCTCAGTTATCGCCAGATCAAACTGAAAGGTTGAAAGAAATTCTTAATTCTTTCCCTGATGTCCTCAGTGATTTACCCGGTAGAACAAACCTTTTACAGCATGTTTCATTATGTCACGGACGGACGAGCAGCGATCACCAATATTAACAAAGTCTAAGTGTTGAATTTGAAACTTTAAACTATTATAAAATAATAGATAAATACAAATACTTTTATACATTTACTACTTTACATCAGCAAACATTTTATTACTTTACACCAGCATACATAAAGCAATGATACTTAATATAGTATACAACTGTCACTCAGTCTGGTAAGACATGGAACGTTGGCGGTTCATACGGAAAGATGGCGTCTTCACGTGGAAAGATGGCGGATTCACACGTAGACTTTCACATGCTCAGGAAATTACGGTTACATTATCGATATTATACGTCAGCACAGGTAGTAATGCCTGATAAATAAGACAGACTTATAAATATAATGTATATAAACCTCGAACACTCTAATACATTTCATATACATGATACGTATAATTGCATAGGAATACACAGGATTATACTCGATATATACTTCATACATGATATTTTTACTTTACTATACTGAAGAAAATATGAAATACACACTTTCTACTTGATATGAGGTATATAAACAATATATATATAATGTGTAATGTTCTGGTCAATCAAGCTTTATTAATTAATGAAGTAATTTCGTAAAATTACCCAATTTTGTGCAGAAAGCATCAATTTTATTGTTCTTTATTTAAGAAATGAATCTTATATGTTTTGGTTGATTGAGGTATCAACCTAAAATATGGACGGAAAACCGAAGCGCATTGATGCAAAAGTTTTCCGTCCAAATTTTAGGTTGATACCTCAATCAACCAAAAAAATATAAGATTTATTTCTTCTGTTTGCCTAGATGGGCATGATACCGTAGAAATTACAATTATTAGCGTCCATTGTCGAATGATCGGATAGTAGTAGACGAGTACTGTTTTTAGAACGTGTATTTGACTACAAGCTACATGCACTGTATGCATTTCTAATCAGCACTGTACATACTGAAGAGTAGTTGATAGACCTAGTTATATCTTACTTTCTTATTGAATAATAGTAGGAAATTATATCTTATATATATATGTAGTTTCTGTAGTGAAGTGCGATTTCTTTTTGGTACTTTGAATTCGTCATATATAATAAAAACAATGTCATGTTATCGATTAACAACACGGGAATCACTGTTCCATATATAGAACGGGGTTTCGCATTCCAGAGGAAAGTAGTTCTGGCAATTGTTACATATCTTCACTCAATTTTGTTTTTGATACAGAAATCAACTGAATTTTTTCAGATCAGACTCGCCGCTAGACCATCAGTTTAAAAAAATTAAATGATATGGATATATTTATCAGTAGTACTATAGCTTTTAATATATGTTTGGCACCTATAAGAGTAGGGATGCATTTGTTAAGTTTTTGTTGATATATGTATGTCTTAAGTAAACAGATTGCAAAATTTAAAGTATTATTATTCATGTTTTTACCAAATATTATGTCAATGTTATTCAAATCCACATCAAGATTCAGGTCATCCACATGGTATAATTTAACCAAAGTTTAGACATTATATTGCATGACCAAAAATATGTATTAATGTTTCAGGGCATTCGATCATTACAAAAGGTACACAAATTGGAATCTATCAAGTTTATCATAAATAAAAGGGAGTACCTATAATTCTATGACTAATTTTATATTGAAACCATTTAAGAGTTGTGTCATTACCTAGTACTCTAATTAAACTATTTCGCTCATGCCACCATTTCTGTCCAGGATAAAAGTTAAGCTCTATTTGTCATTTCCTTTCATTTTTTGTGGATTATACATATCATTAATAAAAGTATCATAAATATATCTGACACCTTTAAAGCTTGTCATTAATATTTCAATAAATACATTTAACATATTCAGTCTTTATTTCTCCTCTAGATCTGATGCAGTACATCATATGTGTCTTTTTCAGCCATTGCGTCATTACTAGGAGCTATTACAGTGTCGTAAACATGATGATCTACAGATTTCCCCAACATTTCGTATGTGTTTCTGCCAGTGTCTGCATGCCCGGTATTAGCGACCATGCTTTCAGAGCCTTTATTTTTCCTTTCAGTCTGTAACATCTCATCACTACCAGATATAACATGTGAGTCGTACGCAATGCTTGTATGACGTTTTGAAGAATTCTTTCTCACAGTAGTCCTAGAAGTGAAACGACATTTATCTCATGTACTTAAAAAATGAATTTACTTAACATATATTAATTATTATCATTTCCTCACTTTTAATTTTGATTAAACCGGTGTGGCCTAGTGGATAAGGTGCTCGGCTCGTGACCGAGAGGTTCCGGATTTGACTCCCGCCCTGGGCACACCGGTGTTCTGTCTTTCGGATGAGACAGTAAAAACCGAGGCCCCGTGTCACGATAGGCGTGGCATGTTAAAGATCCCCCACTGCCTCGTGTGGGTCTCAGTTTGTATGCAGAGCATCAGGCAGATGCCGTCACCATATACGTGAAATATTCGTGGTGTGACATAAAACAATAATCAGTCAATCAGTCAATCAATTTTGACCAATGAAAAGTGAGCATGCGACTACTAACAGTCAAGTGCCCACTTTGAATTATTCAAAATTAAAATTAAGAAACTGACAATTTTACACCAAACATACAGGTCTGACAGAAGTGTTATCACACTCCCGTACTTACACTCTGTGATTGTGATACGTTTTAAACAGCGTTTCTTCTCTTTCCAATTATATATAGATATTATCGTCATCACATACATGAACACAACTCACATTAAAGGTCTACTGAGTGCATTATCAGACAGTACGGAATTTACATGTTTATATGCATTATGTATCTTTGAAATAAAATATCTTGAAAGCAATGACATCAAGTGATAAAATATAACAGAACTCAATTACAATTTATATCATGGAATACTTATAATCGCCTGACAAAACCGTAGATAAAAAGTCAAAAACAATCACTACGGAAACGTGTGTCTGTTGCTGTGTCACGGTTAGTATTTCCAATTTACCAGTGTTATATCACTTGAAATAATATTATAAAGCGAAAGAACTTCCCCGTGTTAACATAGTTTAGTGTATTGTATATATTTTGATAAAATGAAAGAGACACACAATTAAAAAGGCAATGATTTTACCCATGCACGGAGCCCTTTATGTAAATGTTAGATATTTCTTTTACTTTGAGATCTTAAAATGTCAGTCAGAGATCTGCTTAATGAAGATCGCAGCTTATTGATTTCAGATCTCGTACTGTTGATCCGCGGTTTATTGATCTGCGATCTCGTATTGTTAATCTGAGATTACGGTTTACTGATCTGTGATCTCGTATTGTTAATCTGAGATCGCGGTTTATTGATCTGCGATCTCGTATTGTTAATCTGAGATCGCGGTTTATTGATCTGCGATCTCGTATTGTTAATCTGAGATCGGGTTCTACAGATCTGTGATCTCGTAGTTAATCTGAGATCGCGGTTTACTGATCTGCGATCTGGTATTGTTAATCTGAGATCGCGGTTTATTGATCTGCGATCTGGTATTGTTAATCTGAGCTTGCGGCTTACTGATCTGTGATCTCGTATTGTTAATCTGAGATCGCGGTTTACTGATCTGCGATCTCGCATTGTTAATTTGAGATCGCGGTTTATTGATCTGCGATCTCGTATTGTTAATCTGAGATTGCAACTATTGATCTGCGATCTCGTATTGTTAATCTTAGATCGTGGTTTACTGATCTGTGATCTCGTCTTTTTAATCTGAGATCGCGGTTTAGTGATCTGCGATCTTGTATTTTTAATCTGAGACCGTGTTTTACAGATCTGCAATCTCGTATTGATAATCTGAAATCGCGATTTACTGATTTGCGATCTCGTATTTTTAATCTGAGTTGACGGTTTACCCGATCTGCGATCTCGTATTTTGAATCTGAGATCATGTTTTACAGATCTGCGATCTCGTATTGTTAATCTGAGATCGCGGTTTAGTTATCTGCGATCTCGTATTATTAATCAGAGATCGCAATTTACTGATCTGCAATCTTGCATTGTTAATCTGAGATCGCAATTTAGTGATCTGCGATCTCGTATTTTTAATCTGAGATCGCGTTTTAGTGATCTGCGATTTCGTATTGTTAATCTGAATTAACGGTTTACTGATCTGCGATCTCGTATTGTTAATCTGAGATCGTGGTTTACTGATCTGCGATCTCGTACTGTTAATTTGAGATCGCAGTTTAGTGATATGCGATCTCGTATTGTTAATATGAGATTTCGGTTTAGTGATCTGCGATCTGGTATTGTTAATCTGATATCGCGGTTTACTGATCTGCGATCTCGTATTGTTAATCTGAGATCGTGGTTTAGTGATCTGCGATCTCGTATTGTAACTCTACGATCGCGATTTTGTTACAGTGTTTAAAAAATATTATAGCTGTATATTGTAATCTTATTTTGCAAATACGCAATAATCTGAAAGTAAAAACCAAAACTTGATCATTTAGTCCAATATTTATATAGCCTTTCTTCCACTGCCCCCCCCCCCCCCCCCCCCCCCCCCCCCCCCCAAAAGAAAAAAAAAAAAGAAAAGAAAACTTGTACCACTCCTTTTCGAATACCTACCGCCAATGTTGTCTACAGTGGTGGATTCAGAGGAGCAGATGAAAGTCCCCCCCCCCCCAAAAAAAAAAAAAAAAGAAAGAAACAGAAAATAAAAATGTTTCAGATTGCTTAATGAAGATCGCAGCTTATTATTTTCAGATCTCGTACTGTTGATCTGAGATCGCAGTTTACCTATCCGTAAGAATACACTTTAACGTGCACCGTACACATGCATTATTACTGTGCAAAAGCTATAGGATAAAAAAAGCACAATACCTTCTACATACGATCACAACGGCCACGCAAAATGCTATCATCACAACAACACCACCAGTAATTCCACCTATTGTATGAAATACATTAAATTAAGATTAATCTTACTTCTGATAAAAAGTACGTGTACAGGGTTACATTGATAGGTAAAAGTTAGTTCTGTTCTATGTTATCCAGCATAATGAGCTAAACAAACAAAATTTTAGAAAATTAAGTAATTAATCAAATGAATAAAATCCTAAGCAATTCAGAACATACACATATTATATTAAGTCATAAAAGTATTGTGCTAGCGCGTTACGTATATGGGTATATATCATATATGATGTTACCTGTCTATGATGAAAGAGTTTAGATATTACTTCCTCTTCTGTTACATAGATAAGATTTTAAATTTTACACGACTTATAATTTTAACAATGTAATTTAGTAGTGTTGCCAAAACTCAATCAATGAAATGTCCGTACGTTGTATAGTGTGTTGTTTTCCTGATAATATACCGCTGGACAGTAAAACGCTACACCCCGTTAACCGCAATGCAGAAATTCAAAAGTAAAAAAATCCGGAAGAAAATTATTATAGTATGCGTTTGATTGTTTCTCTAATAAATTGTCTTTCGCTATGATCATGTATGTATCTAGTGATAGCATACTCTATGTATTGTCCACTGATGGCATGCTCGATGCATGTGTCCACTGATGGCATGCTCGATGCATATGTCCACTGATGGCATGCTCGATGCATGTGTCCAGTGATAGCATGATCGATGCATGTGTCCAGTGATAGCATGATCGATGCATGTGTCCACTGATGGCATGCTCGATGCATGTGTCCAGTGATAGCATGATCGATGCAAGTGTCCAGCGATGGCATGCTCGATACATGTGTCCAATGTTGGTATGCTCGACACATATGCCCAGTGATGGTAGGCTGGATGCATGTGTCCACTGATGGCATGCTCGATGCATGTGTCCAGTGGTAGCATGATCGATGCATGTGTCCAGTGATGGCATGCTCGATACATGTGTCCAATGTTGGTATGCTCGACACATATGCCCAGTGATGGTAGGCTGGATGCATGTGTCCACTGATGGCATGCTCGATGCATGTGTCCAGTGATAGCATGCTCGATGCATGTGTCCATTGATGGCATGCTCGATGCATGTGTCCAGTGATAGCATGCTCGATGCATGTGTCCAGTGATGGCATGCTCGATACATGTGTCTAATGTTGGCATGCTCGACACATATGCCCAGTGATGGTATATTCTATGCATGTGACCAATGTTGGCATGCACTTGATGCAGTTGTCCAGTGATAGCATTCTTTATGCATCTGACCACTGATGGCATGCTAGATTCATCTTTCCTGTTATTGCATGCACGATGCATTTCTCCAATTACTTACTCGATGCATGTGCCCAGTGATGACATGTTCGATGCTTGTGTCCAGTGCTGGCATTTTCGTTGTCCAATGATGATGTAAAATGTTTAAAAAGTCACCTTTTGCATAGAAATGTTCAAAAACGCTTCTTTTGTGGATGAAAAGTACCTTTTTTGAATTAATTGACATGGGATTGTGCAAAAAGTCACTTTTGGCAAAAAATAAAATGTTCAGAAAGTCGTCGTTTGCACAAAAAGTTGCCCTTAAAAAGGTACAAAAAGTCGCGGTTTGAAAAAAAAAAATATATGTACAAAAACACAACCTTTTTCATAAAATGTGCAAAAAGTCACCTTACTGATTTAACATGGGGTTTCCCATGGGATCGAAAAAAAAGTGGGTAAAGTCGACTTTTTGCATTAAAAGTCACCTATTTACAAATCATGACTTGCATTTACCCTAATTTTTTTAATAATGTTTAACGTCGCCTTTTGCACTTAAACCCTGGTTCTCTCCCCCCCCCCCCCAGCTTGACTGAAACATTTAGAAAGTACATATAGAGTGTTGAAACTGAATACTGTATGTGTTTGGCATCAAACAATATTTGGGTATGTTCGCATTTACATCATGTTTTCATAATATACTTTTTGAGTGTATATTACTATATTTTGGTAACATCGATTTTATATTGTAAACATTATAGTAAGAAAGATAATTCTTGCTGATTGTATTGTTTCTTGTATTTGTAAGTATACCAAACATATACATATGATAGATTAATTAATGTTGTTGTACATATGTCTTATGATGTTTTACATCTTTGTTACAGTGTTGTTTACACATACAATAGAGAGTCGAACTCAACCCTTGGTGTTGTTATCATTATTGATATGGACACACCCTGTTACAGAGTGATCACTCGAACGTGGTGGAGTGATCTCCCTCTACATGCTGGAGTGATCCCCCTCGCGCGGTGGAGTGATTCCACCAGATCAATTCATTTGGTTTTGCTACCAAATTAACATGTAAGTACCCTTTTGTTGTCTTAAAAAAGGAATAATTGTAATAAAATATTTTTTTAAATGATAACGAAGTATAAAAACTATAATAACAATAAAAAATTATCCCGACCGAGATTCGAACTCGGGTGTACCAGCATCTTATCCATTGCGCCACGGAAGACATAAAATATGATATATGACAACTTTTAACGGCATTTACACGAGTGAGGCTACACTGAAAAACGTATTTGGGCTACACACAACATGCGATCTTCAGTTTTATTTGCTACATTTCTAACATTCATCGGTTGCTAGGGACTGTACATTTATTAATTATTTCCTCTTATCAGTACGAGTCGGTCATTGATATTTCTACCAGGAAATTCACTATTTTATGTACAAAAGGGAAATGGGATTACCCTACCACATTCGAGGATAGGGACGGGGGGTAGCGCCACTGCCGTGTACGCGCCGCAGGCAGGCGCGTAAGAAGAGACCCCCGCTTGCCCGTCTACATGCTCCCTCTGAACATAACGAGGTACCATGGTGTGACGTCACGGTTGTAAAAACATCGTTTTTCAGTTTTGACCTTGGCAACACACAATTTACAACGAGGTATCTTCGTGTGACGTCATGCTTGATCATTTTGATCTATTTCAGTTTTAACCTCAAAGGGACCTTTCCCTTGGCAACGGAACGTTTAATAAAGTGAAAGTAGAAATCGACTAATCAGAATGCTCCAAATCATGGGCGCCGCTATCACTCTTACTTAAAAACAATATCCAAAGGGGCTATCATTCATTATCTGTCTGAATGTCTGTCTATCCATTATTTATTTATTTTTTATTTCATCATAAAAACAAGACACCGACAAATTTTCGATGAGAATAAAACACAGGACGTATTCACAATGAAATACCTCCACGGAATTGTATTTCACTGATCTTTCCGATATTTCTTGTTATTTTTTTGTAAAATCAAACGATATTGGATAAACTTCTATTTTTCACCCCAGTCAGTATAAAATTAGTTACGCACGAGATGTTTCTTTCGCGGCTGTCAACACCATAGGACTCAGGGACATTTGTTAGACCAATTAAATGGGTTTATTTGTTTTAAATTAAAAATTGCTTAAGTGCTTGGAAAAATGTCTACTTGGTAGAAAGTACAAATGTATGTTTGATACATGTGTATAATGATCCGGTTAATCCGGAAAATGGCCGAGAACATATGCTTCCAAATTAATGGAGTATTATTGTCTTCAAGAAAGAAAAGCAACTCTTACAATGTATGAAACATGTATAATGAAAATTGTGACAATTGTTCTTCCAAAATCCTATACAAATATAATATAATAAAAAATGTAATTCTGTGGGAATGGAATGCCCTATTTTAAAGTAAGTTTAAAGATGCTCACCAATAAGTTTGTATCTATTTTCTGTTTGTGATGTGGTTTCGTGGAGTATATCATTCATCTTGTTATTAGATGTCGCAGTAGATTGTTGCTCATTTTGTTTGGTAGGCAAAGTTTTTGTACAGTGTTTGTTGTTTGCACTTTCCTCCTTTGCCCTAGCTGCAACATAGATAAATAATAGTAATGTCACAATACCAGTTTCAAACGTCTTCTAAACAGACAATATGATACTGAGATCATCAAAAAGACTATAGGTCTTGTATTTGGCGCCTCTACATCATTATGCAGACTTTTACTTGAACGTTGCACGTTGACTAACAGGGCGGTGGGGACTATATGACGGGCCTTGTCCAAACCTCTTTCAGAGGAGACATGGTCCTGAACCTCGTCCCCTCTGACTGTTAGTCGGGACTCCTACAGATCTAGGGTCTCAGCTCGCTTTGAGACTGGCAGAGCACGGTTTATTATGTTGATGTCGCATATATTTTTATACCAATATGTGTTTTACAATACCTTACGTGTCTATATTTTTATGACCTCTCGATATACCTGTTGACCCTTGTTCTTTATATGGAGGATTATTTATAAATTTTTAAATGTACGTCCTTTGATTGTTCTGCTGTTACGGTGAGTGGGAAGGTGGGCCCGTAAACCGGTTAACCACACCATTTATTTGGCTTTTGTCAAATTAAATGACCGTTCTAAATTGCACTACGGTCAAATATTTTTGTAATGTGTTATATGTTCTAGTATATTATTTATATTCATGTATTGTATAGCTCCATGGTGGCTTCTGCCACATAACTGAGCCAGTAACTCCTCTTTTTTCTTTCGGAGTTTAGAGCAAATATACATTACGACCATGTACTATTAATGCATGATGTACATGTCAAATATATGTATATAAGACATATTATCTAGCATTGAAACAAACAAGACAAGATCTCACTGGACTCAATCTTACAGAAATATCAAATATTTGTAAATTTAGATAATTTTAGGTTAGGGGGTTACGCAAAACATTTTAAATATCATTTTAGTGTGATAAGAATTTTTTTTTGCCTTAAGCTGAGTTGAACCGCTACAATTCAGCACCCCAGAACTGGCCTAAGTATATCAAAATTAGGAAATGGAAAAACTAAAGAGAACTAAATTTTTGACACGAAACATTCAGTTTATCATTGAAATACAAGTAGATATTTTCTAATCAAAGGTGGCAGATAAATGCTTCTATATATAAAATGAAAAAAAAAAAAAAAAAAAAAGAAAAAGAAAATAGAAGACGTCTGCCCAAGCTATATGACACAAATCATGTAGTAAAATTAAAACAAAAACGACAGTAAATATTCAACTGTATTGTAGTTATGATACCGACTTAGGACGGTCAATTAAAGTAACAGACGTTGAGGCTAACCGGTTTACGGGGGCACTCCCTTTTCCACTCACGGCAAATGCACAATCAAAGGACACGCATTAAAATATCTATAAATAATCCTCCATTTAGAGAACAAGGATCAATAGGTTTCCCAAGACGAGAGGTTATAGCAACTTGCACACGAAACATTTATAAAATATTCTGCTAGTATCAAATGTATGCAAGGCGAAATCATAATGAATAAACAGTGGTATGCCCGTCTGTATGCGAGCTCAGATCCTTAATATGTAGGAGTCCCGACTGGCGGTCAGAGGGGACGAGACTCAGAATCTTGTCTAGTCAGAAAAGATTTGGACAAATCTGTCATGGAGTTCCCACTGCCCTGTTAGCGTGCAACGCACAAGTAAAAAGATGTATAGCGCTGTAGAGGGACCCAAAACAAGACCTATGGTCATAGCGATGATAAAAATATAAGTAAAAAAGATAACAAGTTGTAAGAGAGAAAGGAGTTAACGTGCAATTACCGGTCGCTGCAGTTTCCTATACATGTAATTAAACCACGGGCAAAAGAAAATTTCAATTAAATGACGACTTCCCACCATTTTAACGGCTGTTTTGCACTTTGTCGTGACTATTGTTCGTTAAAGTCATGTTCATTTCTTTCGCTCACATTGTCCCACTTTTCATATCATGTCAGTGTCAAAACAACTTGTCAAGTTTTCGAGCGATCCTGTACAAACCATATAAAATGACACTTTCAAATAACCATAGAAATGGTTTTCTTGATAAAAGTTCGCAAAAAATATTCTTTCATTGCTTCTCTCTATCTAATAAATCATGAAAATGACACAAAATGTTTGGCAATGACTGAATCAGACAACAAGTAAAATTGATTTCGGATTGAAACCAGAAAGAAACATTTGATTCTAGATAACCTTGATACATTCGCTTTGTCGATATAGTTGATCCGGGGAAGATATTTGTAAAAGGATGGTACCATCTAAGGCATATTTCGCCCGCCTTGTATCTAACCACTGACGCAGCTGGCTGAAAACAATACTACTTTGTACCTTCAAGTACTTAATCCTTATTCCCTTAACATGTGTTTGTCATTTCAGGTATAAATGCAGTGACTGAGAATTCATGATTTTATCGTCAGATTTTTTTTCTAGAACCCTGTGTACTCAGCATACGTTGGCATTATATATATAATTACATTTAACTATGAAATAAGATATGGAATAATACGTTCATCCAAGTAAACTCCAAATAGAAACTTTTTTTTATTTTTCTTTATATTTTAGTTTTTTGTTGGTTGTTTGTTTTATTCTATTTTATGGGGGTGTATATGTGAGGATGCACATACAATACATGGTATATGTAGATATTATTTTCTGTGACTGCACCGCCAAAAATATTTTGTATCCCGATCAATAGAGAATTTCTTTTAATTTAAAGAGGCGCTGCCCCTCAGAGCTATTGAAAACAAAATCATTGATATGCTATTTGTGTAAGCTTCCCAAGTATATAAATTTTACGTTAATACAAGAATTTAAAACTTCTGCAAAGATCATATATTATTCATAAAATAAAATTAATTCCTGTGAGGTGCACATAAATTGTCCATATTTGCCGAAAGCGCCGCCTTCACGCATGTGCAATAATATATTGCGAAGCGAGACGTAAACAAAAGTATCAACAAAACGGTAAAAGTGAAAAGGAAACGAGGCAGGAAGAATTTGTTTAGCGATTCCGATATGAAAAGTAAAAAAAAGTTGTAAATAAAGACATCTTTGTCGTTTTAATGCGGTCACATGATTGATGGCGTGAAATTGCAGAGAAAAGCGTGATGTTTCCGACCCTGGTATCTCGTTAATGGTACAATATTTTCAAAAGCTTTTTTGTAAATCTTCGAAGTAGTGTCTAGTATCTACATATGAGCAGTTTAAAGCCCATAATAAGTTTCAAAACTTATAAATTTGTTTCTTTAAACGAAACTGGTAGAAAAAATTTACACATCTCGTACTCTGTAATAGGTAGAGTAAAAAATTCAAATGGCCTTGCTTTAAACAAAAAAAAAAAAAAAAAAACAAAAAAAAAAAACAAAAAAAAAAAAAAACAAAAAAAAAAAAATAATAACAGGAAGGATATTGAAGAGAAGGTATCCAAATCTCAAAGCATCAGTCATTGCAATCATCATGAACAGACATGAACAGAATCCACAATCTGTCGTTGCCATTAGGAGATACCGAATTCACTTGCACTAATGTCAGGTAACTGCTGAGTCGCGACCAGTGCTAAAATCGAAAAAGACGCTTATTTGTAAATGAAAACATCGCATTTTAAACCCTTCAAAATTCTGTAATGGTATTCTTACCGTGAATACTGTCATGATTCGTTGTGGAATTTCTCTTTTTAAGACATTTTTTCCCTGAAATAGGAAATTATTTTAAACATAGGAATATTTAAAAAAAAAATTTAGTGGTTACAATACGTATGTTTTACAAAACGCTGTCTGGGTATCGGGAAATCCGCAGAGTGTTAGCGTGTGCTTGGCACAAAATGACTGGGCATAATTGAATCCCTTGTCAGAAATTGGGTTTCACTGTGAAGTTCCAACTATTTTGATGTATTTGACCTAAACATCAGCATATGACCGTGTACTTATTAAGGTTTGCCGTTACGTCATGTCAAAAACTACAGTGAAATTCAAATCCCTATAAAGGGACCTGGTCCAAAACTGGAAAATTATAGCATGAAAAGGTTAGATTACGACAATATTTTATTTTTGTTCTGTATAGCATAAATAATAAACTTTGTGTTAATTGCAAAATTTACATCCTTCGATGTTTTCGTAGAATAAAGTTAATTGAGTCTAATTAAATTCGGTGGTTTCAATTCTCCAAATAAGGCGATGCTCTGCCCATAATCATGCGCCTGCGCGAATAATTACTGTAGTAAACAACAACAAATGTTCTCATGGAGGAATTCGAGCACGGGAAAAAGCGAAAGTGTGGTGGAAAAAAAAAACTATACACATACTCCGAGGCAAAAAAAAAAAAAAAAAAAAAAAAAAGTAAGGAAAAGTGGAATAAATGTCAGAATCGCATAAAGCTCGAGTTTCATTGTCACGTGATTTCTTCTGAACGTCCTCATCAATATTCAAAGAGTTAACGTGGTTATGGTGCAAATTTAAAACGGGGATATCTCGTTCATGACATCGACTTTGGTAATGATACTTTCTTTTCAAACATCTTAGATAATATAATAACAATCGATTGCCGTTTGAAAAATCCGTTAACATTTTTTATACTTTTCCCGACTTCAAGCAGACCATTTAATTTAATTTTAATTTACTACAGCCTTTAAACTGATCTACCAATGAGATGGTCTGTTACAAACAGGATGCATTAAATCATGCGTTGATATTAGAATTTTATTTTTCTGTACTTGAATATAATGATTTATTGAGAGTTATACTCAGAGAAGCATTCCTAAGAGGACGGTAATTTCTATTAGGCATTGAAGTTGGATGCATTTCAAAAGAAAGTAGTTCAAATATTTATGTGTTTGATAGTTTCTCGTTCTATTTCTCATCAACATTATTTCATTTACAGTGTGGACGGTGACGGCATCTGCAGGAACCACTCGGACTACCGACTGAACTCAATTCACTTATGTCAGAAGAACCGAAACCATTTCAAACGTTTCATTACTTATCTCTCATCTCTACTACAACATATTTGACAATCCTGCAGAAAGTAAATATTATGTCAAATGTAAGTATGGAATAAAACTTGCATAGCTTTACAAGAGTAGATTTGGTCGAGAAGAAAACACTTACATAACGGTAAATGGTCATCTGAAAAAAAGAACAGAAATATAAAGTTCCACCTGTTAAGGTTATCTGAATACATTAAATTAGATAACATTAGATAAGCTCAGTAAAATTTACAGTACTATTGTGTCAAACTACTAATTTATTTTTCTATATTTTTATCGTTCATAACATAGACAAAAGAGGAGTTACTGGCTCAGTTATGTGGCAGAAGTCACCATGGAGCTATACAATACATGAATATAAATAATATACTAGAAAATATAACACATTACAAAAATATTTGATGGTAGTGCAATTACGATACCGACTTAGAACGGTCATTTAATTTTGACAAAAGCCAAACAAATGGTGTGGGCCCACCTTCCCACTCACCGTAACAGCAGAACAATCAAAAGACGTACATTTAAAAATTTATAAATAATCCTCCATGTAAAGAACAAGGGTCAACAGGTATCGCATATTGAGAGGTCATAAAAATATAAACACGTAAGGTATTGTAAAACACATAATGGTATAAAAATATATGCGACATCAACATGACAAACCGTGCTCTGCCAGTCTCAAAGCGAGCTAAGACCCTAGATCTGTAGGAGTCCCGACTAACAGTCAGAGGGGACGAGGTTCAGGACCATGTCTCCTCTGAAAGAGGTTTGGACAAGGCCCGTCATATAGTCCCCACCGCCCTGTTAGTCAGCGTGCAACGTTCAAGTAAAAGTCTGCATAAGACTGTAGAGGGGCCAAATACGAGACCTATAGTCTTTTTGATGATCTCAATATCATATTGTCTATTTAGGAGACGTTTGACTATTTATTACATGATAAAATAACGTTATCGGAGCCTTTTACTTTCCTTAGTTAATATACGAGATCACCGTAAAAATTAGGATGGGAAATTCCATTGGATACATACTGTTGAAAAGAAATATTTCCAAATTTAGAGAGAAGTTCTGAATAAGATCTGAAGAATTTGCCGAATGTTTTTCTTAGCTTGTGATATCTGTAACCCTGAGTTAAAAGTTTAGTAGTAATTCGTAAATTTCGTTTATGAAAGTCCAAAACATCGGTGCAGCCTCTGACAAATCGAACTAGTTGAGATATATAGATACCATATGATAGGAGTCGAGGGACATCGCCATCCAATTAAGGGAAATTTACAATAGGAAATCCAAAATCCTCACGTTTATCATAAATATTAATATATATTAGGTGGTTGATAATTTTGATGTTTAAATCTAAGAAAGGTCTAGATTTATCTCAAGTATTAGCTTTATTCAATGTGAGCTCTGGTGGATATATTTCTGATATAAATTGTTCGAATTCAGGGTTGTCGATAACCAAAATGTCATCCAGATATCTGCAAGTATTATTAAATTTGTCAATGAGGTCAAAACGTTTAGATTTTTGAATAGAAACCATAAAATCCCTCTCATAACAATAGCAGGTCAATTTGATTTCGATATTGGGATTTAAAAAATTTGAAAACATCAGTTTTGTCCACTGTATATTCATGCACCTTATATAAACTAAACAGAAAAAGAATTTCTGGTTATAGTATTTTTATCTGAATAAGATATTTGTATAATTTAAGTACAAGGAATTTCAATGCATATTCTGTATGTTTTTAAAAATAATTTGGTTTTGTCATTAAATCTGCTTAACGCATAAGGGCTGTAGAATGCAATTCAAATGTCAGAGAGCCAAAACGAATTTCGTTTCGTTTCCCGACATGATTAATAATGGGTCTCCGCAAAAGGAAACTGACGTTTAATCAAGATCAATCGAAAATAGTTTCTATCACAATTATATAAATCAAGACATTACATCTTTCTGATATTCAAATGTTATCACGAAGATGCCGAAATATTTATTACATAACACAAACAAATTTAATCACAGCAAGATGTAATACTTACTATCTGATTCTGTAATACAAAGTGATGCCTGACGTATCCCAGAAGAAATGCTACAGCTAACAAACATAGAGATGCCTTCAGTCATATCCGTTATAAGTTCACAATTCGTGATAGTCTCCCTGGTATATAAAGTATCTTAAAAAGGTATAAATTCCAATTATATCACAATTGTCAATTGAATGGAGAAACCTACATATATGTACCTTTTAATGGAAGGGAAGAAAATGCTAAAATACTATCGAAATTATCATTGTAATTTCATCTATAAGCATAATAGATCAATATTCATATATTGTATAGCTCCATGGTGACTTCTGCCACATGACTGATCCAGTAACTCCTCTTTTTTCTTACTTCAAGCGTTAATATGTTTCTACATTTGCATAAGTTGTTTTAAGGCAAATAGTTGTCACTCATCATTATCACGATTATGGGAGACAGTCATACGATATTTCGAAATGAATTCTACATAACACATACTTGTGTGATGAGCTCACAATAACAGAAATCGTCATGTCAAAACCCCGTTCAGACTATTATGAGTTTTGACTTGGAGATTTGGAGAGTCATATCTCTTCCTATCGACATATCTCGCTAGGCGGTTTCATTCCTTTTTACACAGTCAAGAGACATAGCAGTTACATCTCTCGAATTTTGTGTATGGGTCGAGCCAATGTCTTTATGTGTCGTAGATGTGAATCGTCACATCGCCAGTACGTGTCATACAGCGTTGAGTAATAGAATGACCCGCGATTTTTAGAGGGGGTGTTGTCTGTGTGTTCTCGTAGCACTCTCTGCATAACTCATGACATATTCTTGCATATAGCCATATCTCAATGGTTTTGAATGGTGGTTAATGTGAAAGCTTCGTGCACAGATCACACAGATAACGTGATAAATATCCTTGATTTGGTCGATTGATTGGTGTTCTGTATTACTTTCAACATTTTTTCAGTTAAACCACGGAATGGAATCAGTAGGTAACTAATTTCTTAAATATAATGGTGTAATCCGAAATCAAAATCTATCACGACGCCAAAACCAGCCCCTCCCCTGATTTCACCACTGAATTATAACATCCATCTAAATTCTTGCAAATCTGTCCAAGGTGATGATGAATTGTAAGTTATGAACGTTATGATGAGTAAATAAATAATTCTTAAATAAATCGTGTAATAGAATGATTTAGGCTTTATCTAGAAGGATCATGTGCTAAGCCCATTCACAATTTTTTTTCGAGGTAAACTTCCATCACTCGAAACATAGTCAAATTCTTCCTAAAACGTAAAATTTATAAAGTATACAGTAGCAGCAAAATGGTGCCTTCCAATGTGTAAACGAGTGGGATAGAAAACAAATAATCTTTGTTGTAGAAATATCCTTTACCGTTTTTAAGTTCCTGAATCTGACTATATTTTCTTGATGATGCCCATTTGACGTGAGTATCATTTTCGTTACAGCAATCAGCCAGTGGTAAAAGATACGAACCACAAGATACACAAGTTTGCATAGTTTTTATCCAAGATGTGGTTGGACCATGTGAAGTGACAGAGTTAACTGCAAAATCAATTTTCCACAGGATATAATTTATCATACAAATCAAATAAAGTAGTGCATCAACTTAATTATCTTATGACAAATATGTGTTATATATCGAAATAGTTCCTTTTTCCAAATAAGCAAATTACGATTATCAATCAACGCTGTATTCCATATATAAACTATTTTTGCTAAATCATTACATCTTAATATCTGCTTGATTGTACATAACGCACCAGATTATACCACTGCCTGTGTTCTTTTAGTCTCCATGTGTACAAGCTCAGTTTTAAGTGTTTCTGTACTGATACGAAATTTATAGTATTACTTCAAATTTTCCATTATAAAAGTTTGTAAATCGATAAGCAGATACCATTATCGAGTATATATATTGCACCATGTGCGCTTTTCGACAACTAATGTGTTTTCAGTGTTGCTCAAGGCGGGAACGAAAGAAATCCAAAATACTTGAAGTGCAAACAAATTCATCAAAATAAAGACCAAAGCATTAGCTATTTGCAGAGCTAAGCAAACGGATGTACTCCTTGGTTTGAAAGTAATTCTTCGTCAAATAGAATGTAGAAGTATATATTTTTGGCATGGATATATCATCAGGCGCTGACTGTCCACTAAAGTGGTAATAATGAATAAAGGATATTCAAAATCTTTGAAGAGCAAGCTGATTATCAAATTGATCTTGACATTAGAATCAAGTAATTTGTAAGCTTATTTTACGGTATAGAACAAAACTACTGGACGATATAAGCCCCAGGAACTCCAATTCACCAGTAGCGGTATCGTCCTAGTGTTACATACATTTCCAATAAGCTCTAAGTGCCAAGACACCGAGGGGTAGTAATATGGAATATCCATTTTACTATGCCAAATAGGCTAACATATAAATATGATAATCGACATCTTTGTATAAACATGATAAACTACACTAGCGAACATATGCAACCTCTCTGTTGTGCTCAAAATATAATATTATGGTGGCCGACCTAAAATTTCAAAGATTGGGATCGTCGTTCTGTATTAACATACAAAGTAATGGACCAGGTTTAGCTGTTAATCTGAATGCTGGTCGGAATATTCATCATATTGTCCTGATAATAATCCATTATACATGCTTAGATTCATTCCAAAATACATGCATTTGTCTTTACTCTACCATCTATAATGTGAATCCTTAATTGTCCATCAGAATTTGTATAATCTTGTGAATACTCCATTTTATTTACTTTAAAATATTAATGAAATGTAATACGCTTTACCACAGTTGAATGGTGGGGTGTCACTATTACAACTATGACTGCAGTATTCGATCAATTGTCCATGTTGGAATGAAGAGTAAAAACAGTTTTCGTCCAAATTCTCTGAACGCATGGTATCTATAAATATGGAAAACAAAACCTGCTTTACTCTTTCGAATTGATATTAGATGCAAATTTAAAATAAATGTTCTCATTAATTAATATGTAAAATTAAAGAATATGTTTACAATGGCGCTTGGCAGGTAACCACGAAGTTTATTTCGCTTGTCAAATTTGTGTGAATTTTTGGCTGTAATTATAACGTTGTATATAATGTTGCGTGATAGTAACACGTTTAATAATGTTGTTTATTTTATTTTATTTTTATTATTATTATTTTTTTTTTTTTTTGGTTACCTAATGTATGTAGATTTGAATATTTAGAATCGATAAACTATTACGAACATTAATGGCAAAAATTAAATATTCATGCGACGCCTTCACTCTCAAGTCACATAGTCAGCGAACTCTCATTTCCAAGGGATCAATGGGTAGAGTTCGTAGAACGTGACTGTCTGTGCGATAGTAATATATGGGCAGGTACATTAGAATTATTTCACTTTCGTAATCTTAAAGTGGCCAATTTCATTTTGTTTGCCCCAATGGGTGAGACCTCTTACGATATTGACTAACATTAATCATTCCTTTGCACTCCTATAATTACATAACTTCAACAATACAAATACATACCTTTCGAGTACAGTGCAACTAAATCATAATTTTCACCAAAAAATTCTCCAGTTAGATCCCGGTTACATTTAGAAATATCAATTGGATTTCTCTTAAATGTATTAATTCCTTCATTCGTCAAGCATATGCATATTGTTCCCTGCAAAGAAACAAATGCTCTATAATTCAAACATTGTGTTTATGTTGTTTTACAAATCTAATGACTTAAAAAAGAATAGTTTTTCAATAAATGAAGGTTTTGATATTTTGAGTATTAGCTTATTCGCAAAGAAAGTATATTCTAAACGTTTAATTGTAGAATTCATGTCGGCTTATTATGATTTATGAAGCCTACCTGAAGGGCGATTCCTCTGAAAATAGAACCATTGCAAACTTTATAACAGTCATAAACTCTGGCAAAAGTAATGTTGGTTTGTTTGTAGTACTTGGGTTGAATTTCTCTTATATTTGGGATGTTGTAGCAACCTACAGCGGAAAAAAAACACTGTGAGAAAAGCACAATGCTGAGACCAGTGTGTGTAATATTTATCAACATAATAAAGAGTAAAAATTATATCCGTACCTCATTCTGGTTCACCACAGCAACCAAGTAACGATTGGACTCAGATTATTTTATTTTTCTGTTTGTGTGCTCATCCGTTTTTGCATGTCTGTGGTGATTTTTGTCAGATAATAAATACTACAACGTATATATAAATAACTGAAGCAGATGTCTTTTGTTGTTATAAGGCCTCTCAATTTGGATAGCCTGTTGGATTTTGATCTATTCATATGGAGTATAATACATATATATATATATATATATATATATATATTTGTAAATGTATATCTGTTAATTATTCTGCCGTTCTGGTTGGTGGTAATGTGGACCCGTAAATTTGTTATTAAGTAAACTAAACAATCGAATATTTTTGTAATGTCGTTCCGTGTATATTCTAATATTATCATTTTTGTGTGCAGTCCTTGGTGATTTGTGTCATACAGGTTTGTCAAATGTCTTCTGTTTTTTCTTTAATTTCAATTGGCTGTCATAAGTCGGTGTCTTAACTGCATTACCACTTAATTTTTGTGTATGTGAGTTGTATTTCTATGTCTTTATTGTTTTCTCTGTAATGACTATTGTAATACAACTGAGTCAACTGTCTTCATGTTTTCTTTTTATCAATTTATATTTACCCCTAAATGAAATCCAAGATGTCATGCTAACATTTTCAGATATATAGCTACCCGTCCATACAGCTGTTTTGCCAACACATTCGTTCAAGTCATACGTTTGCACGTCCTTGTTTCTTGTACTAGCCAGAATCCCGCCGAAGGTGTGACATTCGAGGGCTGCATCATACCAAGTATTTTTCTTCTGTATAAGATAGAGGGCAGACTTTGTAGACACTGAAAAATGTGCAACAACTACACCTATATATAATGCAAAATAAGAAAGTAATCGGTGTTAGGTGACTATGATACTAACAACAATGTGCCACAGCGGACCCCTGGAATTCAGAGGAGAGACCAGATATCCCTGAGGAGTAAGCGTCTCCTAAATGGATAACCGCAATCGCCATGAATATACTTACATGCAGACGAAACTAACGTAACTCAGCAGTGTATATGTAAATGAATGTGAACCAATACTGTGTGGAAAAGTTAATTGTCACAAAACACCAGGAAAAGAGTCTGATATCAATTAAGTCAAACCCTCTGCGGGGAACACTTCTACGAGCTACGAGCACTGTAAAGGAATAAGAACTTATATAACTTATCTATTTACTTCACTAATTAAAAAATCTTTCTTCTTACAAACATAGCCGGCTAGCGAAACTTTTATTTTTCTGCACTTAAAAGCCCCTCAAATCAAACGCTAATGACAAGAAAGATAACTCTCATTTATTTAAGAATAAATCTGAAAGATTACGAGGAATATTGCTATTAGACATTTTCTTTCTCTCTCCGGGCACCTGGTCTCACCTCGGAATTTTTCAGTATCTCGGGGGTTCACAACAGTTTCTTTTTGAAACTTACACGATTCTGTATCTGTCCTTGGACCTTGAGAATGATTAACGGTTTGGTACTTCTTCGATATTGATTCTCTGGTAACAAAAAGGTTTATATGGAAAGGTATAAATTTCTTTGCTTAATTCATGTGATTATATATGCAATATATCTTATTTCAAATATCAAGAGAATATATCTGCCACAAACATATTGAGCAATGTGTTGTTTTTGCCTATACATGACAAGAGCAATGTCTGAATCAGTCAATCAAGGAGGTTGAACAAAAATGCAAATTTTCATTGGTAAACAAATCGGACGTCAAAATGAGTCTCTTTGAGAGACCATTATAGGCAACCGGTTCAGTTTTGAAACAAATCTATCCGAAAACTGAATAAGTTGGACACGGCCTTGATAGTTGTTAGTTTCTTAAGATTGCTGCTAAAGTAAACACGATAAAGAACCTTGGGGTTAATCCAGTTGCAATTCTAAATTTAACGGACAATATCGTGTATAATTCCACTTCGAGAATGCTAACCCCGATTCAGAGTGCCCGGTAAGAGTCCGCGTCTAATGCTTGCAGGTAAAATCCGTCGCAAAAGTCTTATAGAAACCTGTCAAATGCAGCTTATGTATGTTGTCGAATCCGTTATTGTAAAAGGAAAAAAAGAAAAGCTAATTGTCAAAAGATATTTCTATAATTTCATAATTATTATATTCATAATGTGTCCGAAACTATGTTTAACATTTTGAAAAGAGAGGCCTCTAACTGCATTAGAAAAAAATTTTCTTATCGACAATTTCTGACGTTCACTAATATATCCTTGTGTGAATAGCTTTGTGGCAACTAGCTGATTAAGTGCAAAATCCTCGCGTCGTAAGTAATATACAATACGGAGAATTTTCATTGTAATGATTTTATTGTCATGAACAAACAGTTTCATGAAACTATTATATTCTACAGTTTACATAAAAACTTATAGACTTACTCCAAAATATTTCATTACATGCTAACTAATGCACAAAGGACAAACAATATTAACACTACCTACATGGATGCATTTATTCAGTTTAAAAGCATTATATGTTCTATTATGTATAACATGTGACATATTAATTAAACATAACAATGTTAGATTTATCATACAATGACAACATACATACCTGTAAATGTGTTCAAAATGACAAAAAGATGAAATACAACCATTATAAACACATACACTATCGAGTAATCAAAGTATACAAAATGCGGAAGTTAAACAGAACTCCACGATCTACATATAACGTCAATCAATACGAGTGACCTATAAATACTGATAAAATTCGGGTATTTTTGATAAAGTCATGAGACATATTCTCACGATTTATTTTTAACATTTCAATATTTATTAAGTTATTAATACTGAGACATATTGCTTGCAATTGAAGATATCAAGGCCAAGCCCACCAATCTTTAAAACAAAGGTTTTATACAGATAATGAGAATTTCTTCCTGAATAGAATGACCGTTTATAGTTATATATATACTATATAGTATAGTATATATACTATATAGTTCTCATTCCAGAAAATTATATAAAATTCTAGATAGATTCTGGAGAGGTAATCAATGCACAACATCACACATTTTGGCACACTTGTTCATTTTGACGTCATAAATAAATGGCCCTTCAAACATGAATTTAACTATGACGTCACAATGATACGTGGATAGAGTTGGATCTGGTGATCCCTCAATAAGCCAAAGCAACGGAGTGACTATTTTCACTTCATTTCACTATCCGAAGTTTGTACCGCATCTGCATCAGCAACTGTAATTTTAATGTCGTGTGATGTACTTTAATCTCCTTTGTTCTACTTGTCTGTGACGACTATTGTAAGACAGATAAGTCACTTGTCATCTCTGTGTGTGTGTTTGTGTGAGTCTGTGTGGCTTTGGGGGGGGGGGGGGGTGAGGGGGGTTATTCATAACTTAAACATGTGATTGCAATTTTTTGCTTGTAAGGAAAATTTAATTATTCTTACGTCAAGACAGATAAGTACTGATGATAATGAAATAATTTTAAAATAAAACACATATTTACATAAAAAACAACTTTCAATTAAAATGCATACCGAAGGTCAATTGAAATGACAATATTCAATCATTTGGTATGGTTAACCAGTTTATAGGCCCACCTTTCCACTCACAACCAAAAGCAGCGTAATCAAAAGACAAATTTAAACATCTATAAATAATCCTCCATATAGAGCGCAAGGATCAACTAGATTCTCTGTTGAGAGGTAAAAGGAATATGAACACGTATAGTAATACGGAGTGAGACCAAATATAAAATATGTAGGGCGACATCAACATGAGTAATCCGTACTCTGTTGATCTTGAAGTCTAGACAAACAGTCGGAGGGGGTGAGCCTCAGCAAGGCCTATCATATAATTCACCAACGCCCTCTTAGTCAACATGCAGTGTTCAGATAAAACTGTGCATAAGGCTGTAGTAGGACCCAATACAAGACTATAGTCTTCATAAAAGCATTTCGGATACTTTAGGAGAGTATTTCTGTTAATTATTGATAGGGATGGAATATATTTTTTAAATTTGTGGTCTACAGATGTTCCTACATTTCTTATAAATTTTCAGTTATTAATTAAGCCATACCATTGCAATGAAATTGACGATAGCGGCAGTAGCATAGGGAGTTCGAGTTGTGTTTTAGGAAGATGTTAGGAGAAATTATTCATGTGTAAAGATGATGGATAAACCCAAAACATAAGTCTGAAAATCATGAAACCAGAGGACATACAAAATCAGTGAAAATGAAAACCAAGTAAAAAATAACAAAATATGTCTACTTGAAGAGCATATGTGAACCCCTATGATGGAGTGAGATCAGATGCCCGGGGAGAGTGAGCATATCCTGCTTGCTAGCAACACCCGTCACATATACCTAGTAGAAAGAGTCAAATCGTGTAAATTCCATATATATCTATATATGGAGAAGTCAAAGTAGGTAATCTTCTAGTATAGAAGGTGTCAAATCTGTGTAAAATGATCGAAAATGGTCTCAGTCCAGAATATCATTTAAAAGTCTGGATAACGAGATATCATACAGAGTAATAAGAGTCTCGTAACGACCATAGAACTTCCTCAGTGACGTTGGTAGTCTATATATAACCCTGGTTGAGTAGCATATCTGAAAATCGCCCAGCCCTCAGAACAAAGTCATTGTAATTTGAACATGCTCTGGAATAACGTATTATCTGAGATATGAATACGCCGTATGCGGGCGATGATGGAATGTTGCTACTTATGAAAGGAAAGCTTGTGATGGCGAAATTGAAATCGTCACGTTTGTCATAGAGTGAGGTGATCAACTGACCATTAATGTCGAAAGACAACATAATATCCAAATACGAAGTAGAATTACTACTTTCATGCAGTCCACTTGGACAGATTATGCTATGGTAATCCACGAATGAAGGATTGTTAATTGAAAGCAAGTCATCTATATATCTGTAAGTTAAATTGAAGCCAAGAGCCAATTGTTTCTTTCCTATCGACTGAATGAATTCAGTTTCGTATGAGTAAAGGAATATGTCAGCCAGAAGCAGGACACAGTTAGTGCCCATTGGGATGCCGACAAATTGTTGAAAAACCTTTCCTCCGCTAATCTGTCTTTTAATTTCTGATGAGGGATCGTTGTGTAAAGAGTCGAAAAGTCAAAAGACTAATTCCACATCTGGAATATACTGTTTCGCAATACCTATGAAGGCCAGATTTATTTTCTGATTATATTTTTGTGAGTAGCATCGATACAAATTTTGTAGAACACTTCGAGGAACCAACGATAAAGCGTTGTTTGTAAGGATTTTTGTGCATTTTTGGAATGCAGTACAAATATGGAAGTTCTAAATTTAATTTATATGTGTCAATGCCAAACATATTGAGGACAGATTTATGATTCTCAAGTACTTCTGAAACCGAAAAGTTCGTGAGAGTATAAGTAGGATTTCCTGGGGCTAAATTTAATCCTAATTCTTTCACTAGGCTGTGAAAGTAACATTTCTTACAAGTAAATATATAATTATTAGACGCATTATTTGCTGGTGTAATGATATAATGTTCTTGGAGGAAGGTAAGTTCTCTGACATCAGGATCTTTAAAAACAGATTCGAATCTGGTGTTTACAGAGCCTTGTAATTTTTTAATTTTTGATCTCAGCAGTACTGCAATAGATTTTATCCATTCCGAAAGAGTGTCGACCTGTACTTCCCCTCTTTTTGCCCATCGGGTAGCATATTCTTCGCAGCAGTTGATACTAATTTAAAAATTTGGCTCCATGTGAATGATCTGGGTTCTCTGTATTTTGGACCTTTAAGTAAAAGCTCTCTTAATTTGGTGTTTTTAACAATATCAAAATCACCAGTAATGACTTGGCCACAAGGAGAATATACATAATTAGATGAGGAATATGCACACGGTTGAGGATGGCATGCAGGGTTGCTAAGATCAAGACACTGTAGAAGCCCTTTGTAATTATAACTTTTGGATGCAACTGATGGTGTGTAGCTATAGGAAATACATGGCGGATCTTTGTTTTTGAAATATGGAGGTATTTTCTCTAATACAGATTTATGATTTAAAATTTGGCCAAAATTTAAATAACCAATGCCTTTATTTGCAAATTTAATTATGATGAAAGGGCGATTAGATTTTTCCATAGAAATTTCTGACTTGACGGGATGAAAAAGTGTAGCGGTCGATATGTCCATATAAATGACATCTAGTCTTTATTCTGCAGAGCTTATATCAGTAAATATATGTTGTCTGTCATGTTTCAATAATTTGAAGTCATACGTAGATATATTTGTGTGTGTGTGTGTGTGTGTGTGTGTGTGTGTGTGTGTGTGTGTGTGTGTGTGTGTGTGTGTGTGTTAGATGTGAGACAGTGCTATTCAAATGCGTCTGAAATCATCCATATAAATACATGCACTCCAACATTTTGACACTGAATTTATTGCACTAGATGCCCAGTATAATAGAGCACAAGGTGATTGACTTCCATTGCTAGAACATTGTAGATTATGTAGTAAGTGTAGTAAGCAATACACATACATGTACACCTTTTTGTAACATTACATATACACTGTTAGACTAAGCAGATTGAATAGATAGCATATTTTCACTGAATAGTGATGTCTAATTAATATAAAGATACAATCAAGTAGGCTACTGTGATGGTACTTGCCATAGTCATGTGACACCAGTTACTTTCGCATTTAACATGAACGTCACACTTATTCCCTTTGCAGTGTGGAGCTCGTAAAAAAGTTCCCCGCAAAGGGTTTAACTTAAGTGTTATTATACCCTTTTTCCTGATGTTATGTGGCTGTGACACAGTGTTTGTTCACATTCATATATATATATATATATATATATATATGTATATATATATATATATATATATATATATATATATATATATATATATATATATATATATATATATATATATATATATATCTCTATATATATATATATATATATATATATATATATATATATATATATATATATATATATATATATATATATATATATATATATATATATATATATATATATATATATATATATATATATATATATATATATATATATATATATATATATATATATATATATATATATATATATATATATATATATCTATATATATATATATATATATATATTTATATATGGTCGTTATAGGGATCTATTGCAATTTCAGATTCCTCTTTCAAGAATGTTAATATTTCAGGCAGGCATCATTTCTTGCCTTGAATGGGAAATTTGACTTCGTGTTCCTTTCTCCTTCGTATGTTCATGCGTGTATATTTATGTATTTACCTCCTTGACTTGAAAGATTGTTGCAGGACTTTTGCGACGGGTGTTGTATACAACCAGGCGATGCTTACTCCTTCCGGGCACCTAGTCTCACCTCGATTTTATTGGGGTTTGCATTTGCCTGAATATGACACTATACACGATATTGTCCGCTTTATTCCATGGACTATGAGATATGGTCAACCCTTCGGTACTTCTTCGTTTTGTACTTGAATACGTTCTCGTGGCGAATTATACACATGCATAGCCACAAATCAAATATGTCAGTTTCTCCCTGCAGATATCCTACAGATTTCATTAATTCCTCATAACTTTACTATAAGTTTTCTAGGCCGGTGTCACTGCTGGTGGACTGATAGTGACCAAGGGCATCATAAGTCTAGTTTTCAGTGCTTTTGTACTGACATGAATTATATACTTCAAATTTTCAGTCATCAAATGAAGTAAATCACTCTAAAACTAAGGAGTATCTCCCTCGTGCATAGCACTGTCCTTAGATAGATTCTTTGGTTCACTTTTCGGTCAGTTTGGCTTCAATACTGCTCTTCATATTTTTATACATTTTGAGAATTACACTCATTCGGCTACGAGCATCACTGAAGAGACATAACTTGTCGAAATGCACATATCGTGCACTAAATTAAAAGGTATATATGTTCTATATTGTTTATTATAATACTATTTAGCAATATGTAACAACTATTTACAAAAATATAGACCCTGAACTAAACTTGGCTTGGGTGTAATTAGGTTAATAGTTAAATTTATAGGTCAAAAGGAACACAGCTTATAGACATTACATGTAATAATACAATTAACACATTATAATTCATGATCAGAAAAAATATCTGGTAATCATGTAATCACACATTGGTATACGTAATATGTCATACATATACATAATTCTATACTTCTTGTTTGCTTGTATTAAAAGCATACTTAACATATTTATCAAGCGCAAAAGGTTCTTTTACAATTTGAATTGAAAGTAATTGCATTAATTTAATAGAACATAAGCAGTATACAGAAAAACACGTAAACAAATAAGGTATAAATCGGCAAAGTAAACAAATATTAAAATGGAAACTCCCTAGGCAGAGGTATATCCCAAATCCTTGGTTTTAATGTATATAGGATGCTTATAATATTAATTATAGTACACACTGTCATCACTTTGCCTCCCAGCCCGGTCATACAGAGAATCATCCGGCGCCATACGTGACCCAGCAGTATGATCATAGTTATCGTTGTCGTCCTCCACAGCTGGCACTCGTGTAGAATCATACATATCCTCCATAATGTTGTTAACTCCTGCTGTGTCGTAGACATCGTCAGCCTCCTCATTCCGTGTAGTTTGGACTCTCGTCGTGTCGTATATGTCCTCTGAAGCAAGGTGAGGTATACATGTACCATATTCATTCTGCTGTTCTGATGGCTTTAATGCCTTATTTCTCCTCTGATGCAGCACATCGTATGTGTCTACGTCATCAATGGCGTAATAGTCATTACTAGGAACTTTTACATTATCGTAAGCATTATGCTCTACGGATTTCTTTAATAGGTGGTATGTGTTTCCTCCCGTGTCTTCATATTCAGTATTAGAGACCTTGGGTCCGTTCTCTTTATATTTTCTATTGAACTGTGTACTGTCATGATTACCAGGCATGACTTTTAAGTCGTAGGTCATATTTGACTGACTGTTTGAAGTAGTTTTTCCCTTAACTGACCTATAATGAACGACCAAATCTTTGTTTTAAGGTATTGTCCTTGTACTAATTAAGTTGTATATCTACGTTATGGATATTACAATAAAGTAAAGATTATTTGAGCTTATCTCTCCAGTAGTGCGATTATGATATTTTTTTTTATAAAAAGCTCCCCCCCCCCTCTCCTCTCCATTATAATTATTAACATACATAAAACATAGCATTTGTGTTCAGGGCCTGTCATGTCAATTTAGAGGCACTAAGAGAAATGGGAATTTACGGCTAAGTTTGCATGAGTAAATGTTTTCCAGAGCCCGAACTCTTCTTAATTTTGCATGAGCAGAAAGAAAAAAACAAATTTATACATACTGCTGCAATACAATTTATAAGACTGCAAATCAACTGTATGTTAAGAATGATTAATTGAAATCAATTTAGTAAACTATAGTACTGCAGTAGATAACTTCCTTTGAAACAATTATGATCGGCCAAAAAAAGGGGGAGCCCCTAGTTCCTACAGCCATGTTGGGTGCAGTCAATAATGTTTTTTTTTTACATATGTTGTTACTGATATTGAAAAGCTGTAGAATAATAGTAAATCCACAATACCTTCTACATACGATCAAAATGGTCCCGCTTACTGCCACCACAAACAAAACACCGCCACCTATTCCACCTATTGTGTGAGGTGCATGAATTCAAGTTCAATCATGGATATGTATAGTACAAATTAGCAGAGATTTGCAATAGTGAAACATTAATAAGTAAAACTAAAATTTATCATAAGTCAGGATCACCGAAATTAACTAACTTAACTAATGATACATGATAAATAATAAATCATGACAAATAGAGGAATGTTAACGGCAAAAATAAGAAGATAATTTTCCTTAAGTGATTTAATCACTGCAGAAGAATACAACGTTTTGAAAATGTTTGATTTCTGGGAAATTTTCTTTCAAGTAATAATTGTATTATTTCGCTTAATAAATACGAAATAATTTACTTAAAGCAAAATAATGAAATAAACAACACTTTATCACAGCTCTACCTCTTCATATATATAATGTTAAGATATAGAATTTAAGTGTCGATGTAAAGATGATGGATAAATCCAAACCATAAGTCTGAAAATCATGAAACCAGAGGACATACAAAATCAGTGAAAATGAAAACCAAGTAGAAAATAACAAAATATGTCTACTTGAAGAGCATATGTGAACCCTTATGATGTAGTGAGATTAGGTGCCCGGGGTGAGTGAGCATATCCTGCTTGCTAGCAACACCCGTCACATATACCTAGTAGAAAGAATCAAATCGTAATAATTCCATATATATTTATATATAGAGAAATCAAAGTAGGTAACCTTCTAGTATAGAAGGTGTCAAATCTGTGTAAAATGATCGGAATCGGTCTCAGTCCAGAATATCATTTAAAAGTCTGGATAACGAGATATTCTTTCTTCTGGTTGTTCAAATAAAGTTATACAGACATTATGTCGAGTTAAGAGCACTGTCATAAGCCGTGTTATGGTCGTTGACCAAATTGAAAGTAAGACAACCAATCAGATTTGTGGTATTTTGTTTCCTGCAGTTTGATTGTTGTCTTACTTGAAAGTATCACTTTCGTTTTGGTCAACGACCATCCGGAACACACGGGTTGGTTTCTTTTAATAGAAAGACAAACCCGTAGGTGAACGCTCTTTGGTCGCGAAGGTACGCCATGCTTAGAAAGTGAAAGGAGAGAGTGGATTTCCCAACTACAATAATGACATTTTTGTGTACAAACTTTTTGTTTATATATTTCACGAAATTGTCTAAATGTGCTTTTCTTAGTATTTAATATGAAATATGAAAATTATGAATAATACTCGATGGGCCAACGACTTGATATTTGTGGCATGGAAAAAGGATGAAAATAACATTTTTATGTGTTATCATGACGTGAAGTAGGTAGATATGTATGAAATCCAGGTGTGTAAATTTAATTATTGTAAAATTTGCATGAAAATCGATTGTAAATTCATCGCGTTCAAATTGACTTCTATCGACAAGAGATGAGCCTAAACAGATTCTGTCTCTGTTTCAGCGACGTAACACAAACGGGAGCAAACAGAGACGGAATTATTCAGTCTAACATATTATAAGAACGTAAAAGATATCAGCTGCCCAACAGCTAAGTCAAATGTCTTTCCATTTCCCCTTTGTATAAATTTTCATTTGATTGGTTACTTTCCTATATATCTTTTATTATTTAGTTTTTCATTATTTAACTGTCAAAATGAATTGTTCCACATTGCTTTAGTTGGATGAACTATTTCCTTGGTCAACCGAAGAAACAGCTCCCGATGATTCAATGTGGGGAACGTAAGAATATAATTTAAATTATAAGACCATTTGATAAACTATTATCGCATAAATTCACAGTCAGCAGTGGGTACCGCAAATTTATTACTACAGAGAGATTTTTGTGATGTCTTTTATGTACTCATTTTGGTTTTATCTGCATATACGTGAATTTTGTCAAACACCTGAGTCAGATGTCTTCGTTTTTCTTTCTTTTACGGACATTTGTATACATTGTAGATATATACCAACCGTATATATAGATGGAATTGACCGTTGACTTCGATGGAGCGTCTATTGTCTGTGGAGAAGAATCTTTTGTCTTTGATGAAGAAACTGTGGAGATTTCTAGGAAATCAGATGTACTTTTTTCTGAAGGCAATGTTGTATCTGTAAAACAGAGAAATTTACACTTTCTCCTTTTGCTCCAACTCCAATACAAGTATTTACAATGTAAAGAAACAATAAAGTAATGTGCAGATGAAATTATGATATGGGTCATATTGTCATGTTACAGGTAACAAACCTTCACTAAGGATCCTAAAATAAAAAATATATATATTATGGAATGTGTGTCATTACCAATAATTTTAGAATATTATCAAATCAATATCGAAGGAGTACCAAACCGTTAATTATTCTCAAAGTCCAAGGACAGATACAAAATCGTGTAAGTTTCAAAAAGGAACTGTTGTGAACCCCGAAATACTGAAAAATTGAGACCAAAAGAAGATATCCGAAAAAACAAACTGCAATTACTCTAAATTGTGCTACCGTCCTCCTTAGTTCGACGATTACTTCTTGTAAATTTTGGAATAATATACATGTAAATGTTTAAACTTTCAAATATGATAAATGAATAACATTTTAAAAAGCACTAAAGCAAAAAAAAAAAAAAAAAAAAAAATAAATAAATAAAATAAAAAAAAAGAAAAAAGAAGATGGTTTGGAGGAGTAAGATGTAGAGGCAGTATACTAGGTGTTTAATAAACAAAGAGAAGAGTGTAGGTATGTGTGATTGAAAAATGAGAGCCCTGTGATAATCGTGTGAAAGCGATCTTATTGTCTTATAAGCAGAAATTATTTCATTGTCAAAATGAATACTAGTAGTTGCTCATTGCTTTAGGTGGTTTAACTATTTCCGTGGTTTACCAACGAAACAGGTTCTGATGATTCAATGTGGGGAAGGTAAGAATAGAGTTTAAACTATAAGACCAGTTGATAAACGATTATCACTTCAATTGAGAGTCAGTCATCGTTTTCCTTTTCTGACATTTATATACATTGTAGACTGTATACCGTATATATAGATGGAAGGAACTGTTGAATTCGGTGAAGAGTCTCCTGTCTGTGAATAAGAAACTGTGGATTCTGAGCTTTCTAGGAAATCAGTTTTACTTGTTTCTGAAGGCAATGTTGTATCTGTCAAAACGTTGCAATTTATATTTTCTCCTTTTGCTCCAACTGCAATTCAAGTAATAATAACGTAAGGAACTATTAAAGTAATGCGCAGTTAAATTTATAAAAGGCGCAAATTAAAGTAATGCGCAGATAAGATTATGATATGGACCATACTTTCATATGTAAGGTTACAAACTTTCACTAATACTCCTAAAATAAATGCCGCAAAAATATTATGAAAGGTGTATCATCACCAATAATTTTAGAGAATTTTATCAAATAAAGATGTCAGTCAAACAAACTGTTATAAATCTAAATTGTTTTAACAGTATCTTTATTTCGATGGCTTCTTCGCATAAACATGAGAATAATATAATTGTTTAAACTCAACACACAGACATGTTAAATAAAGAACACATCTAACTTTTTCACATGCTTGTTTATTACTTGTGTAGAGCGTTTTTCTGTTTGCCTCTCTGTTTGTTTGTTTGTTATTGCTGTGTCCTGAAAAAGGGGCAGATTACCTCTACAATCGGATGATTTCTTTGATGTTAATTGTCATTGTTACTTCATGTGCCTTTATATAAAATGTATATAATTGGCAAAAATGTGAAAATTTTAATTATAAATCTATTTGCGGATGAATTGAAACGTATGCCTTTATTTGCTGTGACGTATTAGTCAATCAAACCCATTATAAGTAGGTAATATACTGCTCAAATTCTTCATACTGCCAATCAGATATAAAATACTGAAAGACTGTATTGGTTATTTTGACTACGTCTATACTGTGATTGAGTAACTGCGAGTTAAATAAGAATCACATTAATCATACGAAATCACCGTGAATGTTGACGCATTATCCCACTTTTGGTTTTTTTCAGGGATGGGTGATTGTCCATATTTCGATTCCCGGATTGTACCATAATGTTTAAGAGGTTGGTTACCTCCTGCTTCCAAGTTGCAATACTAATGAAAACTACGTAAAATGCCAATTAATGAACCAACCCAACAATTCAAGTAAGATGGATGAAATTTTCATTTTTATAAACTAACATTTTATTCTGGAGGGAGTCCGTGTTGAACATTTCTTCATTGGAATTTCGTTTCCTGAAATAATAGATCTGTTGACATTAATAGTTGTTTGTTAAGAATAGGATTGTTTGCATTATTTTAATAAATATAAATCTCAATTGACCAAATTTGCATAAGATTATTTACAATGAAATCAAACTGAATCACATCACTATGCTCCATCCTATATATATCCTATTATAATTACTAAAACCAGGGAATAATGAGGGGAATTCATTACATTATGCTACACAGGTATTGCAAGGAATAGGGTTTTTTTTCAAAGCTGAAATTAATTAAAAGTAAAGGAACACAAACACTCTGTATTGCAATTTCAATATATTAAAATCTAATTTCGTTTAGAGAAGTTTATATATATATATATATATATATATATATATATATATATATATATATATATATATATATATATATATATATATATATATATATATATATATATATATATATATATATATATATATATATATATATATATATATATATATATATATATATATATATATATATATATATATATTATATATATATATATATATATATATATATATATATATATATATATATATATATATATATATATATATATATATATATATATATATATATATATAATAATAAGAAAAGCCAAACAAATGGTGTGGTTAACCGGTTTACGGGCCCCACCTTCCCGCTCACCGTAACAGTAGAACAATCGAAGGACGTACATAAGAAATAAGAAATAAGAAAATAAAAATAAATAAATATACACGTATCTATTTAATCCACTATGTGTGCATTTGACAATTCTGTAAATGAAATGTATAAACATTTTCAGGTTAATTAAAACACCATATGAAAAATGACCTGAATTTGAATTAAACTTCAGAAGAAAAGTATTTTTGTGTATAAGCTATTGATATTCATGTAATGTATAGCTCCATGGTGACTTCTGCCACATAACTGAGCCAGTAACTCCTCTTTTTTCTTTGATAAAGGCCGTGACTGAAAATTTGTGGACATTGAATGTTTCTTGTAACTTACCTAAATTCATGACAGTCAAAAAAATTTACTATGATAAAATTGGAAAGAGAAAACATTTTGTACCCATCCATGAACCCACTGCCTTGGATTGCTCATGTGATCCGTAACAAACAATTAACCCTACCCCGCCGTCAAACTCATGCTACTTTCTGTTTATTGTAAAATACATTTTCTATTTTCTTTTCGTTGTTTACGTGGGGAAAATCCGGAATCGGAAACGGGTCAAAACGGGTTGCAGTTATATGTATGATCTACAGTTACAGCTAATTATTTATTATTTGGATTACTCTTTTTAATATAATTATGTCTATTTAACGGACATTTTTTGCTAATCTCCCTTTTAATTTGTGCATTAGGTTATATTCTGTTTTTCTATCTGTTTTGAAAATGAAAAGTTTATATGATCTGTAAAGAAATGATATCTCCATTTGCGATTAAGAAGAGTTATCTTATATTGGCGTTTCAACGAGAACATTAAGAGCAATCTAATCCCAGAACAAATGTAAGATCCAAAGAAACCATCAAAGGACATAACTATACATGAGAGAAATACTTCTTTGTTTTAGAATAAATTATCATCAATTGTTTTCCACTGTAAATTTGAAATATATACTTCAGGTCAACACATTAACACTGAAAACTGGGCTAAGGACAGCGGAAACTAAGAGCCCACCAGCAGCGGCATAGACCCGTGATAATAATAGTTACATGTATTGACTTAGTGTACCATATATATATTTCGACAACTTATGTCTCTTCGAGCTGAAACTCTGGAAAAAATTAACAAATTGACATAAAAGGAGGAGCTAGATATATAATGTGATTGATTGATTTTTGTTTAACGTCATACCACGAATATTTCACGTATATGGTGACGGCATCTGCCTGATACGGACCCACCCGAAGCAATGGGGGATCTTTAACGTGCCATGCATACCACGACACCGGGCCTCGGTTTTTACTGTCTCATCTGAAAGACAGGACACCGGCATGACCAGAGCGGGACTCGAACCCCAGCCTCCCGATCAGGAGGCGAGCGCCAAACCACTAGGCCACGCCGGCTTCATATATAATGTGTAATATATAATAGGTGCCAGGTCGTATGTTTATGTTTAAAGAGTGTACTGATTTTAAATTTCCGAATACCCAATATTCCCTACTCTTCATGGCCTATTAATAAGATTTTAGCTTATATACATGATATCCATAGCTCCAACATACAAGTCAAACAAAGTAGGTTTTTGAACATCTTTAAAAAAGTAATTAGATAAAGACATGTCAAAGTTGGGGTTTGTGTGTGTGTGTGTGTGTGTGTGTGTGTGTGTGTGTGTGTGTGTGTGTGTGTGTGTGTGTGTGTGTGTGTGTGTGTGTCTGTAGGTGTAGGTGTAGGTGTGTGTGTGGGTGTGTGTGTGTGTTTTTTTTAATTTATTTATTTTTTATTTATTTATTTTTATATCTTTAATTTTATTTTCTCGATATCAAAGAAAATTTGCCGTTTAACAAATAAACACATGACATCGGACACGATGAGATATTGTTATTAAAATTAAACATTATTGAGATATATCATATCTCACAAAACGTGAATGAGAAAGATGATGAAAATTTATACAAAAACAAAAATTGATACGATTTACAAAATGTCAGAAAAACTTTTGTATAATTTTAAAAATAGTCCTATATCAATTTTTTTAGTACAAGGCATTAATATAGAATTTTTTTTCCAAAGAAACAATTCAACGACATCTCGCCTTCCATTTTACATTTATAATTTTTTAATGTACAGTAAGATAAAATACTGTTTAAACTTTAAAATGTTTTTCTATTCAGGATTTATGAAATTGTTATTTCAAAATGTTTTGAAGTTTAATCCAAAAATATTTTATATTTTCACATTTAAAAATTAAGTGTTCTATATTTTCTTTTACAATAGATTTATAACATAATATTGAAAAATATTTTTGTTCCATTCGCTTACCGAAAGGTTACAATTAATAAGTAATTTGTTTAAAAGTTTGTAATTAAATTCTGCAGCAGATTTGTTTTGTATTTTTATGACATTTGTGGTATAGATGTTTTCGTAATTTTCTTTAAAAATTATATTAAGAAGTTTTGACAATGTGTTTTCAGAATATGGTCTAATGAAGTATTTATTAACAGAGATTTTAGTACCAGTGTTTTCAATATTTTCAAACGATATTGTCTAACCATTATTCATTAGAGTTTGTTTTGTAGGTTGAATATTGAAATATTGACTTTCTACAGTCTTATTTATTAATAATATTTCGGAGGTAGCATATTCACACAACCAATATGATTTATCGACAAGTTTGTTACTAAAATATGCTAAATTTCTCAAATCTCCATTACAATCAAACAAATCTTTCAAAACAATGTATTTCTTTTACCCGTGCTTAAAGAAAAAGTATAATATTTTTAATCACTAAAGCTGTATATCCTACAGAGCATATCATCAGTTAATTTATTCTAAATTGTTTTGATTATATATATAAGCATAAAGCATATCAAAAAAAGGTCCTTGCAAATGTTGTGATCACATTCGTCGTATTAAGTGAGATGTGGCTGTCTAAAACGCGATGTTTGTAAACAGAATGTTTACAACCAACCTTATCACGTGATCTAATTCGGAAGCCACTGCATTATGGACACTGATGGAGGGCGAGGTAAAAACACTTGACGAGTAACTTTAAAAATCTGCATTCAAGACTGCTAAAGTAAGTATTTACTAAATCGTTTTCTTTTGGAGTCTCCCTTCATCGTATTTGATTTGATTTAATCTGCGCATGCGCGATGTCAGGTTATGGTTGTATTTATGGAATACCCACTTTATTTACGAAGTATTTTCTTTTTATTTTGATATCTCCGAGGGTTTGAAGCAACAAAAAATGCTATTAAGACAAAGTTAATAGCTTCAGCCATACGAGAAAAAATACAGTTTTTGTTTTACATGCCCTAATTTTTTAAATTATACCTAATTGTAGGGTATACAACTTTAAATTACCATATTCAACCATATAGGTTATGATAATATCTCATCACAAAACATATCTTTCGTCATTTCAAATATTCATTCAATATACAGAACATTTCAGAGAAGAAACGTGATGCTTTATACAAATTCTTCAAGAACCTTAAACGTTTCTTAGGTTTTCAACCTTTTAAAATCTAAAAATCTTCTTAAAACTTTTTTTTTTAAAAAGATTTAGATTTGGAATCAATGTCTTCAATATTTATTCCTACTTATTTTTCTTTGCCAATTTAAGTTTTTCGTATTATTTTTTGGCGGGTACCCCACATGAATCTAAAAATGGTTCTATTTTTATTTTTTATTTTATCGATAGAGGGGTATTCTAATATTGTACTGCAGAAATACAATTTTGATAAAGTCAAGGAATTTATAATACCAAATTTTCCAAATACGCTAGTTTTCGCTTGTTCCTTTCCCTTTTTTTTTTTTTTTTTTTTTTTTTTTTTGGTCACGTATTTAATGGTTTTTATCTAATTCAACTGTCTTTTTTACCAGTGTCCTTTATATTCGATACAGTCCTGTCCGACATGGATGCCAAGATTGCGAATGGCTGAGTTTGTTATTTTAACGTCGTGTACTTTGTCGTATCTATCTTTGAGTGGTTCTAGTGAAAAACTGTTTTACCAATATTTGATTTCATGCCGGATATATTATTGAATTCAGCCTTTTCAAGAGAAAGTTCGTTTGACAAAAGTTCAAGTAAGAGATTCTTTAGAATAATCAACTAACCATGACCACTGGAGTATATCGTGGGCCATTTCCTCATGAAAACCACGCGCCCTGAAATAAAAAGTCTGATAACATTATCAATTCGAATTTGTTGAAAATTGATTGATTGATTGGGTTTGTTTCTTCTTCTTCTTTCTTTCTTTCTTTCTTTTTTTTTTTTTTTTTCTTTTCTTAACTAATGTTTGAATCGGTCAGTGATTATTTCAAAAATAATAAAAAAAAAAAAAACAAAGGAACTGGTCATTAGTACTTGAGTTCCCACCGAACACGAGAGATCTCTATGAAACATTTGTGACATATGTACCATTACAGCAGGAGAAACTCCCATCTTCCGCTCACCTGCTTTTATCCTATGTCGGATTCAAGATCATTCTCTCTGAAAACCTCGTAACAAGATTCACAGTGTTTAATTGGACTTTGAAAAACGAACATAGCATGGTCTTTTTTAAATTTATTCCTTAAAGAACATTCTTTCTATATATGACAATTTTCCAGATCATCATCAGTGACATGGTGCATATATTAGTCAACCGTCTTTTGTGATGGTACGTTTGCCTAACAGATTGATAGAGATCTATTGGAAGTATAATAATAGTTGTGGTTTTTAATTTTTACATAGAAAAACATCACAATGTAATCTTAAAAATAAATGAAAAGATTACACACTCTATTCATAAGATTTCGAATACTTGGCCATTATCAAATGAAATCAAAGGTGTTAAATATAAGCTAAGTGTATCAATTCGAGAGAGTACCACTGGCTGTTCAATATTCCATGCCCTAATGAAATTCCACAAAGTTCCGTGGTGCTGTCCAAGCAAGAGCAATTGCGAATCCAAAATAGTAAATATAGAACATATATACCTTTAAATTTTGTGCACCATATGCGCATTTCGACAAGTTATGTCTCTTCAGGATAAGACCATTTTTCCGGAAAGAATGTTACAAGTAATTAAGGAGTGTAAATAATAAGAATAAACTCTCAACATCCAGGCACGCTATTGATTGAGCTATACCAAAACAGTGGAATTGAAAACATTCCAAATTTTATGTTTAGTTCTCGCATGTATTTTGCAGTATATAAATATACTATGTATTATGTAAATATTTCTGTTAGTAGAAATCTGAATATGGGATCAAAATATCAAATATGAAATGAAATATACATATTGGCAGCAGCTACGTTGTGATAAAAAAGATGTAGAGGCATTTACGATAGTTTAAGTTGCCACCTCCTCCCTTATTAAGTTAAATTTATTATGATATCGCTCACAGTGTTTTGATTATTTGTTTGTTTGAATTTTAGGAGAAGAGGAGAGTGGAACCACGTGAGGGTTTTCAAATACTTGTTGCACTTATACTATAACGCTATATCCTAGAAAGCGCAACTTATTCAAAAGATCCACCGAAAGGTTTGAGGAGGGTCATTTACATGTCAAATGTAAAGATGATGGATAAATCCAAACCCAAAAATCATGAAACCATAGGACATACAAAATCGGTGAAAATGAAAAACAAATGGAAAATAACAAAATATCTCTACTTGAAGAGCATATGTGAACCCCTTTGATGGAGTGAGATCAGGTGCCCGGGGAGAGTGAGCATCTCCTGCTTGCTAGCAACACCCGTCACATATACCCCGTAGAAAGAGTCAAATCGTGTGAATTCCATATGTATTTATATATGGAGAAGTCGAAGTAGGTAACCGTAAAGTGATCGGAATCGGTCTCAGTCCAGAATATCATTTAAAAGTCTGGATAACGAGATATCATATGGAGTAATGAGTCTCGTAACGACCGTAGACCTTCCTCAGTGACGATGCTAGTCTAGCACATATATAACCCTGGTTGAGCAGCTTAACTGAAAGTCGCCTAGCCCTCAGAACAAAGTCATTGTAATTTGAACATGCTCTGGAATAACGTATTAACTGAGATATGAATACACCGTATGCGGGCGATGATGGAATGTTGCTACTTATGAAAAGTAAAGTTTGTGATAGCGAAATTGAAATCGTCACGTTTGTCATAGAATGAGGTGTTCAATTGACCATTTATGTCGAAAGACAGCATAATATCTAAATACGAAGTAGAATTCTGTGGTTTCTTTGACCTCCAGTTCACTTACTAAGGTAATCCGCAAATGAAGGATTATTAATTGAAAGCAAGTCATCTATATATCTGTAAGTAAAATTGAAGCCAAGAGCCAATTGTTTTCTTCCTTGCGAAAGCAAAGACTGAATGAACTCAGCTTCGTATGAATAAAGGAATATGTCAGCCAGAAGCGGAGCACAGTTAGTGCCCATTGGAATGCCGACAATTTGTTGAAAAACCTTACCTCCAAACACCACAAAAATGTTATCGATGAGAAAGTTCAACATCTGGATGACAGCTGTTTCAGTGTATTTATTTTTGGAATCAGAATTTTCCCTAACAAAGTAAATTTTATCGTGGCCTATTACTTTATATTTGAATTTGCGGCTTCCGTTTTTACTAGTAAATGCATTTTGAATAATTTCCGCTAATCTGTCTTTTAATTTATGATGAGGGATCGTTGTGTAAAGAGTCGAAAAGTCAAAAGACTTGATGGAGGGATCACTTTGGAAAAGGACCTCGGTATATTTTGTTTATAGGAAAGGCATAAAATTAACGCTCTATCGATGGTACACGAACCGAGGACTTCTCAGTCAAAACCGAGGCTTGTTACCGACTGAGCTACCCTAACTCTACTACTGTGATTTATCTTTTTCTCTTGAAACACCGATTTTCAAAGGTCAGTACAAACTTCATATACAAATAGCAAATAGCCATTATACGTGACAAAATGGAATTGGAATAACCAGTGGTGGGATCAGGTGCCTTGGAGGTCACATCCGCCGTAATGCAATTTTCTCTGAGCTAGTAATTCAATGTTACATTACTTACTATGTGTATGTATTAAGCAAAGTGAAGCATGGCGTATCCCTGAAGAATTACTACAGCTAACGAATATGGAGGTGCCTTCAGTCAGATCCGTAATAAGTTCACAATTGGTTATATTCTCCTCAGTATAGTTGGTATCTTGCAAAAAATTATAAAGTATTACTATTTAAAAATATATTATATTACATTTCTGAAAACTGAATTGAAATCTACTCCTAGGTATGTTGAAACCCTTTGTTTAAAGACAAGATCTTATCTGACCATTGTGAAGCTATGTGTGACATTAATTTAAGCATTGATAAAACTCATCTTCCAACAATGTATTGGCTTCCCAAACTACATATTAATCACGTTTTATATCATAATCTAGTCGTTGTTCTACTACTGTGTTTTCTAAACATATTACCTCCGCTCTTACTACAGTTAAAGACCATGTTATCAAATACTGTAATGCTGTTTCCAGCATTAGTAATGTCAATTACTTTTGGTTCATCAAACATTCTAACAAAGTAATTGAAATATTCTGTTTGAGAAATTCTGATGCAAACAACGTTTCTACATTTGATTTTTCGACAATATATACCTCTCTACCTGATGACCTAAACAAAACTAAATTGTTGTCTCTCATACACTGGTGGTTCAACAGAGAGTCTAAATAATACCTCTGTTCTTCAGTTACATCTGGATTTTTCTCAAACAAACAATATGATAATTATAAATATTGGAATTATTCTGAGTTGTGTAATGCCATCACATTTTTTGATAGATAATATTTATGTGCAATTTATTGGCAAGACTTATCAACAGAATATTGGGATTCCTATGGGCACCAACTGTGTTCCCTTTACAGCAGATCTCTTTTATATTGTAATGACAGACACTTTATGCATTCCATTCAATCCTAACGTTTCGACTTTATTGATAAGTTCAATATCTTGATGATATTTTGGTTAGCGATAA
>CM068584.1:3966187-4041187 GCA_035048485.1 Pteria penguin
TATATTTATTTAGTCGTTGAAAGAAGCTAGTGATGAATATATACGCTATGTATTTCTATCAATGTTCAATTGATACTGTATAGATCTATAGATATTTATCAATGGTTATTGTCACTTTGCTTTTATGTTAGGTTTATAACATTTTCAAATTTAATATTACAAAGCGAAACTTGGCGGTGCGCAATAAACGTGCACTCAACGCAATTAAACATAGTGGAAGTTCATGGAAATCAGAAAAGACATAATCTGAGGAAAATTGCCAAGTTGTTTTAGGTCACTGTAAGTACCGGTTTAATATATAAGTATCTATATATAGATTATATCACAGATACGAGAATAAAGAGAATTTCAATACATGGATGAATATTATAAGTAATTAATCTTACTGTAAGTCAAATCTTGAATCTGGCTGTATTTTCTCGTTGACGCCCATTTGGTATATGTAATATTCCTATTACAGTAATCAGCCAATGGTGAAAGATACGAACCACAAGCTACACACGCCTGCATAGCTTTTAACCAAGATTTTGGGTTATGTATGTCCGACGAGTTCGCTGCAAAATCAGTATTAAGAAAAGAATTAAATGACGTTTATTGAACAAATCGATGGAGTGTATATGCACTTAAAATACTGAATTTTTCTTGATTGCACCTTTTTACTTGAGTGATACGTAACATAATGAGCAAATTTACTGCATGCGAATATGCAAACAAAATTCTTAACTTTGTAAAACTTACCTTACAGTTTTATATTGAGGACATGCCACATAAACATTTTAAACATATTCATATCTCTGTCATATTTCAAAATCTCTTTTTGTCATCAATGAACTTCCACATTTTCTCACAACAAAAGTAAACAACGAGGAAATACTAAAGGGAAATTTAATTTTGATGTAAGTGATAGATTTTTTCTCGTAACATACTAAAATCATTTACATGAAAATGTTTGCTGAAATGTAAAATATTTTACCACATTGGAATGGTATTGTTTCATCATTACAATTACTGCAATATTCAATCGTCTTTCCATTCTCAATTAAATAGTAAAGACAGCTCCCATTTAAACAATTCAAAGATGTATTACGCATGTTATCTGTAATATACAAGAAATTCCTTCGTTAATGAAAAAATCAACATAAAAATGACGATTTAAGTGAATAATTGATTGCTTAATTGAAATATTCAGAAAACAGCTTAGAATCGTGCTTATTTTGAACTTGTATGTGATCTCACTCCCATTGGAGATTCACTTATGCTCTATGGTTTATTATCTATTTATTTTTCCATTTTTATGTTTTGCTGATCGTGTATACCTCTCTGTTTAATGATGTTCGGAAAAATGAGTTGGTTTCATCCATTATCCTATCATTGAAGAATATTTTATGATATTACATGTGTTCTATTTTTATGACCTCTCAAACTAAATTGGCTTTTCGTTCTTGTTTTCTGTTTGAAGTGTCATTTATAGATATGTAAAAGTTTATCCCTTTGGTTATGAATGCGAAAATTTGTCAGTACACGAATTGTCTTCTGCAACGGAGTGACTGTTTGTTGTCCCTCTAATTGATCCCCTGTCATTTCTTATAAAATATATAATATATATATATATATATATATATATATATATATATATATATATATATATATATATATATATATATTATATATATATATATATATATATAGATATAATATATTTATATATATATATAGAGAGAGAGAGAGAGAGAGAGAGAGAGAGAGAGAGAGAGAGAGACAGACAGACAAATAGATAGATAGATAGATAGATAGATATATATATATAGATAGATAGATAGATAGATAGATAGATAGATAGATAGATAGATAGATAGATAGATAGATAGATAGATAGATATTTAACATATAGGTCAATACTTGCTTTTGATAAAAATTTTTCCTTTCAAACTGTATATTATCAATTCTGCCGTGTAATTTACTTTGATATCTAACATTTTCGATCATCTATCCATCACCCATCATGATTTATCCATTACATTTAAAACTATACGTTTAATGACTGTTCTCTTAATATAATATCCAAGTTTTCGTTCATTACTCTGTAGCATAAGGGATAAGGGACTGGGACTCCTGGAGTTTAGCCACAAAGTAAGGAAGAGGTATCTTTGTGCCTTTTGTCCATGATTTCTAGTTTACTCCAAGTGCACTTCAAGTTTAGTTTACTTTATATATACATGTACATTCATTAACTATATTTTTCTATTAAAACATTTTTTTTATGTAAAATATGCAATTGTACATAATAAGACAATTATTTCTATAATGATATACGAAGCTGGATAATTGTAATAAACAAACGTGAAAAGTAAACTTGGTGTCACGTGATAGTAAACTTGAAGACGGAATTACTTTAACCCTTTCGCTGCCAAATCCAGCTGGAACAAATCACAGTCACAATGCATCACAGTAACAGCGTTGATCCTTGACAAGCTGGTGCTTGTGTACGAATGCTCATAGAGTGCTAAAATTAGCTTATTGAAATGAAAGGTGGTAGTTGCAATTTGCCAACTGAGGTTAATAGAATCTACCGCTATTGTCCGGTGATGACAAAGAAATCAACCAACCCGAGTGTCAAATTAGCAGGGTCTATGCCGAGGCATGGACCAAGCTAATTTGACACGAGGGTTAGTTGATTTCTCTGTCACCACCGGACAATAGCGGTAGATTATTTTTCTCCTATTCAATAATTTGCCCCTAAATTTGTCATTTTCCCTTCCGTTTTGTTGGAAAATGAACAAAAATTAGGTTGCTTGACGTTGACGTATGTCGTGTTTGTTTATGATGTCATGATAACATTGAGCGCGAAATAGGTTCTGTAGCTTATCTTCCAACCCCCCCCCCCCCCCCCCCCCTGGGGGAAACAGGCTGATCATTTGGCAGTAAATATGAGAATAACTCTGGGAATATGGGAGAAACTTATATCAATTGAATCAATAAAATTCATACAAAAAGATAAAACATCTCGTAGATACGACCTTTCCATTCTTTCGTCATGTCAGTTATTCAAGTTGGGATTTTTTATTGAAATGTTCACAGGAGATGCCAAATATCCCATGTATTCATATCTATTTATTTATTTGTTTATACGATAAGGCAGTGTATTGACAAAAATGTGCCCTTCAAGGCATGACGCACACACCCTCACACACATGTGTATATGCGTGTGTGTTATGTGTGCGAATACACATAAAAGTGTGTATATATAAGGTAGTATCTGTTACGATATTTACGATCATTTCTTCAGTGTCAAAGTGTGAAAATTGCGAACATATTAACGATACATCTGTGTTTCTTAATAGGATTTTACTTGATTTTTAAAGAATTGACATGAAATTCACATAACATTTACACAGCATGAGATTATTATACAACACGTGCTAGATACCGGCAACTGAATTGGAATATTAGGTGCTACAGAACACCCATTTTCATTTTAAAAGTTTTACGTTTATATACTAAGTCTTGACATTGTTCGATGCCCTTATATTTTATAGAATGCAATAAGAACATCACCCTGTCGCATACAAATCGATTCATACACGTTCAGTTTCGCATTTTTATTGTAAGTGGCACCTAGCTCTCTGTTTTGACGTAGAATACCAGTTATCGTGAGATAAAAGTCTTCTGGCCAAATCGAGGCCACAGAAGAAGCTTTCAACGAAGTTGCAAAGTTGTAAAGCAACGAAGTTACGACGTGAAGCAGCGAATTTACGGTGCTAAGGGACAAAGAAATTCACTCATCAATTTCGCTTTTTAGCAACATATATTCTCATCGTAGTTTTACGATTTCGCTTCTTCGCATCATAATTTCGCAACGTAATTTTGTAACTTTGCAAAGTCGCTTGATAGCGTATGGATTTTGTAGTTCGAAATTGCGATGTCCCCATAGAAATTCCGTAGATTAGACTGAAAATTTCGGTACTGAACAATTATATCAATGGATTGACCGTCAGTACATGTAGCAAGCTTTACCTATAGTCAAGTGAGGATTGTTTCTTCCAGGAATGGTTGCGTTATTCACCAAATGAAAACAAAAAAGACTCAGGAAACAGCTGGAATCATGTCCGTAGGAACCGGGGCAGGGAGGCATGTCCCCTCCCCAATTTTGACCGATCATAATTGTTTTATAGGTTAATTGTTATCTAATTCTTTTACTAAATTGTTTTCATTTAATTATTCTTAACATGCAATTGATTTGCAATCTTCTAAGTTATATTGCAGCTGTATGTATTTTGCTCTTTTCTTTCTGAATGTTAATACTAAAAGTTATTTTCATCATGGAAAGATAAAAAATTTCGGGCTCTAGGAAAACATTTACTCATCCAAACGTAGTCGAAATTTCCCTTTACTCTTAGTGCCTCTTTAGTTGAAAAGACAGGCCTTGAACACCGTGTATCCATGTTTCGGAGGTGAAAATGGGTTTATCATTAAATGTCAGCATTAGCGAATTTTGAGGGAGATTTCAACCTCCATATTTCTACAAAGCCCATAGGCTTCCACCTCATATTCTTGCTCTTTGGCCCAGGTAGAGTGTCCGGGTGGATACTCTTGCAATCTAATTTTCGAAAGAAAAAAGAGCGCATGGGAGTATTTTGCATTGCTGTAATCTGGTTAATCACAGCATAAATTGGTGATTGGTCATCCAAAGACTCCATATGTTTTTGTATCTGTGTTGCAGTATAAGTACGTCGTAGAAATCAAAATATTGTTTTATGCAACGGACGTTTATGCATCGTTTTATGTATTAATTTTTGTAAACATTGTAATTATGTATTATTGTCCCTTCGCTCTACATGTATTTTTATTTGTGTTTGTGTGTGTGAGAGAGAGAAAAATAAAGAGAGCTTGAGAGCGAGAGAGTTTCTAATATATGGAATATAGCACAGGTAACACTCAGAATAATTCAGGTGAATTTTCGCCTATTCATGCTTTCAAAATTACTTATCCCTAATATCGTTTCCCTTTTCCATTGAATCCCTTCGCTTGCTGTATACATTCCAATGTAAATTTTCGAAATACAAATTGCATGGATAATGTTCTAGCTGATACGTTATACTAAACCTAAAGTTGCGGATAGCCTAGCAGTTACGATTCTGAATGAACCCAGGTGTCTGCAAGAAGCACGTTATTTCTGCTGACCGACATGATACGCCTTTCATAGAAACACGGATAAACGACTCTGAGCAAGTAGCGGAATGCTGATGACAAATGGGGTGTTTCGTGGGTTTTTCTTTCTTTCTTTTTTCATTCAATCTCAGACTCAGACTTAGAGTCATATTTTCTGAAAAAACACTCTACTGGTACTTACCTACTTGTTTCTCGGACAATATGACGTAACAGATTCATCGTAAAAAATAACAAGAAGTACTGTGCAGGCCCACAGGTATTCGTAAACAAATCATGTGATACCTTTGAAACGGCCCCTGTGGTTTAGCCTATACTATAAAATATAGAAGGTAAGTAACTCCCTGGCCGCCTCGGCGGTTTGAGAGGCTGAAACTTGAAATAAAACACGTATGCACACACCTTTGTTTGTTTTGTATACATGTCAGAATACCTAGACCCTTCACAAGTAAAACATTTGTCCAAATTCATCGCGGTTCTCTAGATATACACCGAAACTCGCTACTGGCTTCAACCTGAACGGAAGTTAAATGCTATTCTGTCAAAGTTCGGTCATGCGCGAGATTTACGCTTCCGAAAGACATAAAGCGATACGTAAAACGCAGAGAGTCACGAAAAAGTTCGGGAAAACATTATTTTTGCGCGTTATTTAAATCAGTAGTAGTCCGAATATTTTCATAAATTTTAAAAATCCAAAATTTAATTGTACAAAGTAAAGCATGGCAGACGGTGAGTTGACAAATTGTATATTATCAAACACTTGCATATCAACAAAGGATAAATTCATAGATTACATTGAAGTTCAGAGAAATAGTTCATTCTAAATTTCAGTTTGGAAAAATACTTTTCAATATCTATCCTGAAATTACCATAAAACGTGGTCGGAATCGATCTAATTGGGCAGGAAAATTGACTCAGAGGTATTATGGAGTTGCATGGAGTACTGACAAAGAGAATCAGAACTCAGATCCAATAGACTATAATGCCATGTCCCAATACATTCCAGAGGATTTCGTCTTATTATCTCAAAATGGGAATGCTATAACCCTTGGATATTTTAGTGACCTTAAGATATATCAAAATAAGATCATGGGACATCACAGTCTTAGAAAAACTCATCAATCCAAAGGGTATTGGTATTTGTAATTTATATTCTTTGGAAATCACAGGCATTAATTCTGTTTTTAATGCAGTGAAATGTTTAAGATATTGTGACGGCATACCATCAGATGGGATTAGTGTTTTTGACAACTCTAAGTACTATAGAGAACAAATCTCAAAAGACACAGACCTGGTATACAGATACCGTTCTGTATCATGCAAAATATGCCATGAGCAGTGTTTGTTCCAAGTATAAACCACAGCACAAAGATCCTGTCAAAGATTATCTTATACAGAAAAAGGTTTTAAAGGATATAAGTAATCATAATAATGAGTGTGAGAGTGAGATCTATAGTAGTAAAACTGCTCACTTTAATGTTAGAAGTTATACTTGTGATATTTATTGTAAAATTCACTGAATCATTATTCAGCTGAGTAATTGTCCCCTGAAATGCATTCACTAAATCATTGTTTATATTCTTGAGAAGGATGACTGGGCACCCAACCTTCAGCTCTATATGTTTTGGTGCTAGAAAATTGTTAAGATAATAGTCAGAACCCTCACCTATAGCATCATATAACTTCATCACCCCAGGAAGCTCATTCATACATATCTGCATCAATGTTTCTTGCAAATAATTGCATGGCATCTTGTGTCAAGGGTGTTGATAACGAATGTATGAAGCTTTCTGTTTCTGGTGAAAATTTACCCATTGAACACTCATTTATACACTTGATGAGCTCATGTTCAGTCTGTCTGTGTATATGCTTAAGTGTTACAATATGCGAAAAAAAAAAAAAAATGTATCAAACCAACTTGATTGAATCAGATACATAATGTGTATATATATCTGTGATTGAAAACAGTGACTACCGGAGTCTCCATACAGTTCATTAGACATTGGTGGTAACTGGTAAAATCCTCAGATATAATTACTTGTACTCCACCAAATGTGTCTTGGGAGTTTTTTATTTGCTTACATAAGAACTGTATCTGCGAAAGTGTTTTTGAACTAATCATGGACACTATATCGATCACTAATGTATCAGCTGTGGCAATACTAGCTTCATACCATTCATCAGTTTTGACCAAATGCAACAATTCTTCATTTTGAAACCGACCGTCCATCAACCCTGTCCACTTGTGCAATGTATTTCCTCCAAGATCTGTGTACCTGGTGGCAGCGATTCCCGTTGAACACGTAATAAATACTTTGTTACCTTGACTTCGCAGGTCTTGAATAATAAGGCGTAATGTATGGATCTTTCTCAATCCTGCCTGACCTACTATAACTAAAGTGTGGTCTTGTTTAGCCAAATCATACGCGAACTTCTGATCTTCATCCATTTTTCCCGAACTTTTTCGTGACTCTCTGCATTTTACGTATCGCTTTATGTCTTTTGGAAGCGTAAATCTCGCGCATGACCCAACTTTGACAGAATAGCATTTAACTTCCGTTCAGGTTGAAAGCCAGTAACGAGTTTCGGTGTATATCTAGAGAACCGCGTTGAATTTGGACAAATGTTTTACTTGTGAAGGGTCTAGGTATTCTGACATGTATACAAAACAAGCAAAGGTGTGTGCATACGTGTTTTATTTCAAGTTTCAGCCTCTCAAACCGCCGAGGCGGCCAGGGAGTTACTTACCTTCTATATTTTATAGGATAGGCTAAACCACAGGGGCCGTTTCAAAGTTATCACATGATTTGTTTACGAATACCTGTGTGCAGGCCGAGAATTTTGAGGAGGCATATTTTTTGGACCTGGATTCTTCCTAAAATGCCTATTTATTACTCAGTCTCTGGAGGCAATACTCGTATCCATATACCGCCAATATCGGCATGCTGGCTGTGACGTCACTATTCCGAACATGACGTCAGTTTATGTTGACGTTTGAATGAACGAAAAAGACGATTTTTTTTGCGGATTTTTCTTCATGTTACTCATGAAATTAGACACTTTTTAGACATCTTTTATAATGTACATAATAATTATTTCATTCTTTTACAAACACAACAAGGAAGATTGAATATTTGTTCAAACGTATAACTCATCTTGATGTGTTTTTACAGAGAAGAAATATGAATTTATAGCGGGATTATAAGTGGCCCAAAAGTGACCATTTGGCACATAGATGGTTAAAATAAACTTGATATCAAGTGCACTTTATTGAACTTTATGACTGGTTTTCAGGACGAAAAACTAAAAGTGAAATGCACTTGTCAAATGCACTTGAATGTTAGGTTAGGACTACACTCAACTGTACATACATACATACATACATACATACATACATACATACATACATACATACATACATACATACATACATACATACATACATACATACATACATACATGTACAAACAAAGATACACACACACATACATACATACATACATACATACATACATACATACATACATACATACATACATACATACATACATACATACATACATACATGTACAAACAAAGATACACACATACATACATACATACATACATACATACATACATACATACATACATACATACATACATACATACATAAAAATAGCTACCTTTTGTATATAGTGCAATTAAGTTTCGATCTTGACCATAATACTCTCCTGTTAGATCTTTGAAACATCTATTGGTATTAATAGGATATTTCAGAAATTTACGAACACCTTCATTCGTCAGGCATATACATAATGTTTCCTGAAAAAAAGAAAGAAACGGTTATATGGTATGATAATTTGACAATTATCTGGAAGATATCACCAGAATGGTTTTAATTGGGAGCCACAATATTACCTTCAACTGAAATATAGTCAGTGTCTGTGATAGGCTTTTAACATTCATTTATGAAAAATGTTTCATCCATCTTAACTTCAATTAAACAAAGCCAATACTTCCAACCAGGAAACACCTTTTTTGGACTTAAATATTAAAATCATTAACAACAATATTCATACCAACATATACGATAAACGTGTCCTATCGTAAATTTCCCTTATCTAGATGGTGATGTCCCCAGACTCTCATCATATGGTATTTATATTAGTCTATTCGGTTTGCTAGAGCCTGCACTAACGTTTTGGATTTTCATGAAATTCTCCGATTACTTTTGAACTTCTTATGCAGGATTATAGATATCATAAACTTCGAAAAAAAAAAAAAAAATTCGTAAATTTCGTAGATCTTATTCAGACATTTTATCTAAATTCGGAAATGTTACTTTTCAACAATATGTACCCAGAAAAATTTCCCATCCTAATTTCTACGGTGATCTAGTGTACAAACTAAGAAGGGTCAAAGGTTCCGATAATTTCATATCGACTGTTTCTAAAATTATTCGACATCGACAGTATGACCCCGAGATCATCGCTAAGACCATAGTTCTTGTATTGAGTCCCTCTACAACCCAATGCAGACTTTTACTTGAGCGTTGCATGCTGACTAACAGAGCAGTGGGGACTCTATAACGGGTTTTGTCCAAATCTTTTCAGAGGAGATAAGTCCTGATCCTCATCCCCTTTGACTGTTAGTCGGGAATCCTATTGATCAAGGATCTGAGCTCACTAACAGACGGACAGAGCACGGTTTACTCATGTTGATGTCTCCTTACATATTTTTGATAGCAACATTCCATAATTGTTTCATGTGTAATAAATTTTTATGACCTCTTTCCTCGAAAAACCTGTTGATCCTTGTTATCTATATGGAGGATTATTTATAAAGTTTTAAATGTTTGTCCTTTGATTGTGCTGATTTTGCGGTGAGTGGGAAAGTCGGCTCCCGTAAATCGGTTAACCACACCAATTGAGTGACGTTTGTTACTTCAATTGACCGTCCTAAGTCGGTATCGTAACCGCAGCACAATCGAATATTTTTGTAATGTTCCGTATATATTATGCTGTTGTCCTTTTTTGCGTGCAGGTCCTTGGTAATGTGTGTCAGACAGCTTTGTCAGATGTCTTCTATTTTCTCTCTTTGATGAATTATTCGTATATTTCGTATGTTATGGGCTAGCACACGCTTACTCCATTTTGTCTCCTCCCGATATATTTGTCAAGGTTCACCAGATTGATAAAAAGAAAAGAAGAAAATTAGAGAATGTTATTTTCAAACGCTTTACCAACTGATTTCTAGTTATCTTTGAATACATCAATTTTATTTCTTTTGTAAAAAACGCATTTCTCCGTTTGATATTTTAAAAACAAAGTTTTTTGAGAACATTGATAATAGGAAGTTTAAGAATTTTGGAACAAAGGAATATATATTGTTTAGTCCACAAGATAATCAAATTTATATCTATGTTTTCTTTAAAGTTTTCTTTTCCAAAAATGATATCTATCATAGTAAATGATAAGTTGGTGTTACAAGATATATTTATAAATTCAGTTAAGTTCTCCCAAATGATATTTATCACTGGGCATTCATAATGCTCTATTGTCTCTGAGTAAGAATTACAAAAAGAACAGATATCTGAAGGTTTTATATTAACGTTCTTTAAGTAATAACCAACAGGGATAATTCTATGTAGTAATCGGAATTGAAGCCATTGTAAAGATGAATCACTAGTGGTATTAAAACATATTTTGAAACTTTCATGTAATGTATCATTTTCAACAAAGGGTATTTTATAACTCCATTTTATAAATGCAGTAGGTTGGCTTTTATTTTTTATTAGTAAATTGTATAGAGATTTGGTTATTTTATCTTTGATTTGTATAATAAAGCACTTATAGTGAAAGGGCAGGTGTGGTAAACTTATACCGTTCTTTAAATCAACAGTTGTTTTTGTACTAACTGTGAAATGGCTGATATCACACCATTGAACTGCATAGTATATATGTTTTCAATATTAAATTTTCCTCAAATTCTCTGTTTGTCAGTAGTTTTTTTTTTTCTTCATCAAAAAAGTCTTGAATTATTTTGACCCCATTTGAATACCATTGCTCAATGTAAATAGACTTTCTGTTAATTTGTAATTTGGCATTATACCAAACTGGAGAAGATAAACAAACATTATTTTCATTCAATTGTAGTTTCATTACCCTTTGCCAGCAAAGTAAAGTATTTTTCCAAAAGCTATTTTTTGTAATTTGGACCATATGTGTTATAAATTCATCACCAAAATCTATGAGGTGTTTCATAATATATTTTCCATAGGTTTCTATAAAAATATCCTTCCATATCTGATTGTCTATGAATAATTATGAATTTTTTTTTAATGTAAAGATGATGGAAAAATCCAAACCGTAGGTCCGAATATCATGAAATATACAAAACCAGTAATAATGAAAACCGTAGAAAAAACGAAAAATGTCTACTTGAAGAGCATATGTGCACCCCTTTGATGGAGTGAGAGCAGGCGCACGGGGATTTAGCATCTCCCGCTTGCTAGCAACATCCGTCGCATATACCCAGTAGAAAGAGTCAAATCGTGTAAATTCCATATATACTAATATATGGAAAAGTCAAAGTAGGTAACCTTCTAGTATAGAAGGAGTCAAATCTGTGTAAAATGATCGCAATCGGTCTCAGTCCAGAATATCATTTATAAAGTCTCGTGACGACCATAGAATTTCCTCAGTGACGCTGTTAGTCTAACACATATATAACACTGATTGAGTAGCTTATCTGAAAGTCGCTTAGCTATCAGAACAAAGTCATTGTAATGGGAACATGCCCTGGAATAACGTATTAACTGAGATATGAATACGCCGTGTGTGGGCAATGATGGAATGTTGCTACTTATGAAAGGAAAACTTGTGCTAGCGAAATCGTCACGTTTATCATAGAGTGAGGTGTTCAATTGACCATCAATGTCAAAAGACAACATATTATCTAAAAACGAAGTAGAATTACTACTTTCTATGGTTTCTTTGACCTTCAGTTCACTTTAATAGATGATGCTAAGGTACTCCGCGAATGAAGGATTATTAATAGAAAACAAGTCATCTATATATCTGTAATTGAAACTGAAAACAAGAGCCAATTGTTTCTTTCCATGGTGACTTCTGCCGCATAACTGAGCCAGTAACTCCTCTTTTTTCTTTCCTTGCGAAAGCAAAAACTGAGAAAAAAAACGTTTTTCCAAGCACCACAAAAATGTTATCGATAAGAAAGTGCAACATATATTTGAATTTGTGGCTTCCATTTTCACTAGTACATGCATTTTGGATAATTTCCGCTAATGATTTGTTTTTTTTTTTATTTTTAATATATTACAAGACATGGTATATGATATATAAAGTATGTACATTCCTTGGGTAAAAATCCCACTCAACCAAGTCATATTATTCGATTACCTAAAATCAGGTGTGTCACTTATGCATAACTACTATTTCTTATAGCTGTAATTATCATTTATGTCTGAGATGCATTAATTTAGCGACATCTTTTAAAATACTTATTTATTTCATGGTTCATTGAAACTAGGGTAGATGTTCATTTATTACATATAGGTCAATCACGCAATGAATACAAACTACCATATCTATGGGATTTTCTATATACCTGTAATATTCCTTGTGTTAAAACAAGAGGTTCAAAAATTTTCCACCGATTATTAATTGCAAGATGACAACGTCTTTTTTTCTTCTAATATTCAAAATATTCAAAGAGGCTAAAGTAAATTTAAAATATGCAACGTGATAAACAAACAATGATATTATTTAGACGAAGTTCACATATTTACAACCATTTTAGTTGGTTCACATTCATTAATTACACAGTGCATTTTATTTTGTAAGTAAGGCCATTCATAGTTGATGTGGCTAGTCATTCAGGGGACGCTTATTCTTCCTGGGCACCCGATCTCATTTCTGGATTTCAAATGTCCGTGAATGCCCTCTGTTGTACATTGTCATAGTCATTTGACACCAAGTATTTTCGTATTTTGCGTTAGTAATTTGATTCTCACACCGAATGTAATATGGCATCTTCGGTGTTTAGCCCAGCCGTATAAGGGCAAAAGCTGTAAGGGATCAAAATCTGGTGCACTCGAATGACGTTCCAGTCACCGAAAGTGTTATTTCTCGCAGCCAATCAAATACTCGACTAGGCACATGCAACATATGAATGCTGGGGATGTTAATTCCATTCCTAAGAATTTGTAGCCGATCCACTGATTGGCTGAGAAGCAGAGTTCACCAGAACATGATCCCTTACCGTGTTTCGCAAGATCTTTAATCGCAAAGGGATAGATAGAGAAACGAAATAAAGATATGGTTTTAATCAGTTTAGAATCGATAATTAGGAAATAAAGAATATACCAGAGGTAACCGTCAAGGTAACGTTGGTGATCAAGTCATAACACACTCAGGCATAAAAAATGAAATACTTCGTAGACCGCCGTTATCATTTATGATTTATCCAGTGCCTAAAACGTCCTATTCTTCTTGCACGTTATGTCTGTATGTTAAAGTTCATCAAGCATTCAGACAACACAAATTATACTCCATACAAAATTTATACACTCCATGGGTTTGTTGAGATTTTTGTGTTGTCTCCATTTACACTGGAAGAGGTGACAGATATTGATCTTCAAAGATGTTGAATGTTCAAGAAAAAAATGTTGGATGGCGTAAGAGATTTATAATGTTTTTGATATAGACGCATCAAGTGAAGCTCACCATTATACTTGATATCTGGTGCCCTCCACCAAAAGTGACACTATTTAGGTCGTAACGATTGAGTGGTACTTCAAAAATAACTATGACATAATAAATATATGTATAATGGTTTACGTTGAATGAATGAAAGTATACTTATTGTACCATAAGATATTGAATATGCATGTAAATTGTAATAAAGGAATAATTAGTAGGTTAAAGTTCAGTTAGGAATATTATGAGTTTTATGTCCTACCTGGATTGCGAATCCTGTGTACATAGAATTGTTGCATACTGAATAACAGTCATAAACCCTAGGAACGATGACTTGACATTCTTTATATTCATTCTGAAGAATATCGGCTTTTGCCAGCGATTTGTAACAACCTAAAAAGACATAATTATACATACAATGCTATATATACCGAAGGACTGGGATACAGATTTTTCTCAAAGAATTAATATACAGTATAAACCTTTACTTTGAAATACGCATCACATATTCAGAACATTTACATTATCTTATATCTATTATTTACCCCGAAATGAAATCCAAGATGTCATCTTAGGATTTCTTGATTTGAAGCTGCCCATCCATACTGGAGTAGTGTTGACACAGCTTGTCAAATCATACTTCCGGGTCACATCGCGAATACTAGCCAAACGTCCACCTAAATTACGACACGTAACGGCAGCCTCCTCCCAGGTCTCATTCCTTTGTATCAGAATGACAGATGTTTTTGAAGACACTGAAAAACATCATATGCAGTATACGACTAATATAGGCAAGCACACAACGGAGAAGTAGGTACCGAAGGGTAAACCATTTCTCGTAGTCCATGGAATAAAAGGACAATATATTTATCATGTATAGTGTCATATTCAGACAAATGTGAACCCCAATAATCGATGTGAGACCTGTATATCAAGAGTGATTCAGTCAGGTTTTCTATCACTATTCTTCAAATTCGAAAGAGGCTGCACACAAGGGGATTCCATATCAAGTTATATATTTCTTTTATGTGCTGAAATCCTTTCTCAAAATCAAACAGAATAATAAGGAATTACTATTTATAATATAGAATATCTAGTATGCAGATAATACCACTTTGATTCTTGATGGATCTGAAATGTCGGTAAGGACAGCAGCTATAGATATATTGCAAGATTTTTCTAAAATGTCTTGTTTAAAAATAAATGTAACGAAAACCCAAATAGTCGAGATCAGTAATAAAAATATTGTAAAGATGTAATATATCCCGCCCAAGTAATTCTTTAGAATTTGACAGGACATCAAAATTTAAGGTTCGCGGCATTGAATTTGATGTTGATTTGATTTCAACGCCTACCGTAATACGGGAGCTCGGATTTTACTGTCACGTCCGAAAGACATAACACCGGTGCACACACGGCGGGAATAGAACCCGAGACCATTTGGTCACAAGCCCAGCACATTCTCCCCTGGGACACACCGGCTTTTGATCCCGATAAGATGAATTTATTGAAACTTTCGATCCTACAAAAAGTATATATTATATCACTGTAAAGAGAACTAGATGTCTCTTGATAAATATTACTGAAAAAAAATGTTTCCAGAGTTTAGATACCATAACATTTAAAAACTTAATAATCCTCTATATAGAGAACAAGAATCAACAGGTTTCCCAAGACAAGAGGTCATGAAATATTTTCACAGGAAACTTTTAAAGAATAATATGCTGGTATCAAATATATGTAATGCGAAATCAACATGAGTAAACCGTGCTTTACTCGTATGTAAGCAAGCTCAAATCCTTGTTCTATGGGGATCTCGACTAACAATCTGAGGGGACGAGACTCAGATTTGGACAAGGGTCATCATAGAGTCCCCACCGCCGTGTTAGTTAGCATCCAACGCTCAAGTAAAAGTATGCGTTGTAGAGGGACCCAATACAAGACCTATGGTCCTAGCGATGATCTTGGGGGTCATACTGTCGATGTCAAAGCGTTTAAGAATTTTAAGACCAGCCTATTTGAAATTATCCGAATCTTTGACCCTCCTTAATTTGGACTAGATCATCGTAGAAATAGGAAGGGGTAATACCGCTGGAAACGTATTGTTGTAAAGTCACATTTGCGAATTTACATAAAGTGTCTGAATAAGATCTGTAAAATTAACCAAAATGTTTTCCAAGATTTTGATATCTATAACCCTGAGTTTAAAAGTAATCTGTGATTTTTTTTTTCATTTTTTTTTTGTGTGAATATCCAAAATGTTAGTGCAGGCTTTAGTAAATCGAACCAGTTGACTAATATATATATACCATATGATGGGAGTCTGGGGACATCACCATCTAAATAAAGGAAATTTACAATAGGAAATCCAAAGTCTTCACATGTGTTTGTATGAATATTGTTGTTAAAAATTTTAATATGGAAGTCCAAGAGAGGAGTTCCCAATCAGAAGTATTGGCTTTCTTTTATCGAAGTTCAGGTGGATAAATGTCAGTAATATAGATTTCAAATTAGAGTAATCAATTACTAAAATACCATCAAGAAACCTAGAAGTGTCATTAAACTTATCAGTAATGTCGAAATGTTCTAAAGTTGAATAGAATACATAAAGTCCCTCTCATAACAGTATAAAAATAAATCTATTATAAAGGGAGCGCAGTAACTGCCCATAGGAATCCCAATAATCTGTTGATAAGTCTTGCTATTAAATTGTACATAAATATTATCCATCAAAAATGTGATGGCATTACACAACTCAGTCGAAGTCCAATAATTATAATTATCATATTTTTGTTTGCTAAAAATCCAGATGTAACTTAAGTACAAAGAAAAAAGAAAAAAAGGTACGATTTAGACCCTCTGTTGAAACACCAGCACATGAGAGATAACTTGGTTTTTGATTAAGTCATAACGATACAGGTCGGCTATAACGGCTATAAGTTTTCATTGAAATCCCAAAATTTTGTTGATGAGAGAAGACAGAAGACATCTGTCGAGGCTATAACTTTTCTATCAGAAAGGTGATGATACCACATGACTCACAGATGGAATTGTTACATCAAATTAAAATGACGCATCTCTGCACGGCAAAATATTATGTCGGGCATTTAATGAGAGATGAAATTAATATGAAAAATTACCAATATACTGCTCAGTTAGCCAGAACAAAATGTAAATGGTAGACTTACAACTTCACTGGTAAGTTCTTTGGTCGATACGAGGTTCTTATAATAAATTAAGATGTCTCATTATCTAGAATATTGAATGATATTCTGATGTTGCTTACTCTCCCTTAACCGTAATCTCCTTATTATTGTTTTTTTTTTTTAAGTTTATATGGGCTATATAGGCCATTCTGGTTGTTTTCTATTTGTACACGATCCTCCGTACGTTTCAGTGTCTTGTAGCTAGTTTTCTCAAATATAGATCACATTTATACTTTGGTAATGCGAAAATAAACATGGTTTGAATTTAGAACATCATTGTTAATCAATAACAAGATACCGAAATATAACAAGTAAGGCAATCAAGTATACATAATAGAATGAATGATGTGTAAACACGAGATAAAACAGGTGTCATGGAAGGATAAGCATCCCCTGCCGACCGGTCTAACCCGCCATGAATCCGTAGCTAGCACAATTAATAGCTATAATCAGAACAAATATTTTAACATGTACTATATATAATCGATTAAGTCAACATATTATATAATGAAAAATATATTGCAGAGCATGGTTACAAACATGATGGAAATTGGTAGAGAGCTAACGCAAAACTTCAGTTTTCATAAAGTTTTCTTGTAAGTAGAAGGTAGAAGGTCTTATTATGATATGTGACCCTATGACCTCCCAGACGTCAAATGGCGTCCTCAAGATAATTTTCCTTTGCTTTGTTTTGTTTTTTTTTATGTGCATGTCCCTGGTGATTTTTGTCATACAGCTTTGGCAAATGTCTTCAGTTTTCTCTCTATTAGTTGTAGTCATAGCATAGTCATACGAAGCTGAGTTCATTCAGTCTTTGCTTTCGCAAGGAAAAAAACAATTGGCTCTTGGCTTCAATTTTACTTACAGATATATAGATGACTTGCTTTCAATTAATAATCCTTCATTCGCGGATTACCTTAGCATCATCTATCCAAGTGAACTGGAGGTCAAAGAAACCACAGAAACTAGTAATTCTACTTCGTATTTAGATATTATGTTGTCTTTCGACATTAATGGTCAATTGAACACCTCACTCTATGACAAACGTGACGATTTCAATTTCCCTATCACAAACTTTCCTTTCATAAGTAGCAACATTCCATCATCGCCCGCATACGGCGTATTCATATCTCAGTTGATACGTTATTCCAGAGCATGTTCAAATTACAATGACTTTGTTCTGAGGGCTAGGCGACTTTCAGTTAAGCTGCTCAACCAGGGTTATATATGTGCTAGACTAGCATCGTCACTGAGGAAGTTCTACGGTCGTTACGAGACTCTTATTACTCCATATGATATCTCGTTATCCAGACTTTTAAATGATATTCTGGACTGAGACCGATTCCGATCACTTTACACAGATTTGACACCTTCTATACTAGAAGGTTACCTACTTCGACTTCTCCATATATAGATACATATGGAATTCACACGATTTGACTCTTTCTACGGGGTATATGTGACGGGTGTTGCTAGCAAGCAGGAGATGCTCACTCTCCCCGGGCACCTGATCTCACTCCATTACAGGGGTTCACATATGCTCTTCAAGTAGACATATTTTGTTATTTTCCATTTGTTTTTCATTTTCACTGATTTTGTATGTCCTATGGTTTCATGATTTTTGGACTTGTGGTTTGGATTTATCCATCATCTTTACATGTTTGAGAATATCAGATATGCCGTTATTGTCACAATTTTTGTACACTCCGATATAGTTCAATATCATAATTTTTGCAATTAAATCTGCATTTGAAAGAGTATATGTTCGATGAAATTAGTATTAATTGTTATTAGAATATATTCAGGTTTTAAGATTAAGTTTAATTCAGAGTTAAGTACATAATAAAGTACAGCTAAGGTTCAGATTTTATTAGAGATAAGTTATAGTAAGTGTCTAAATTTCGACGTTTTTATTGAGATGGTACGAAAGAAAAAAGAGGAGTCACCGGCTCAGTTATGTGGCAGAAGTCACCATGGAGCTATACAATACATGAATATAAATAATATAATAGAACATTTAACACATTAAAAAAATATTTGATTGTAGTGCAATTACGATACCGACTTAGGACGTCATTTAATTTGACAAAAGCCAAACAAATGGTGTGGTTAACCGGTTTACGGGCCCACCTTCCCACTCACCGTAACAGCAGAACAATCAAAAGACGTACATTTAAAAATTTATAAATAATCATCCATGTAAAGAACAAGGGTCAACAGGTATTGCATATTGAGAGGTCATAAAAATATAAACACGTAAGGTATTGTAAAACACATAATGGTTTAAAAATATATGCGACATCAACATGATAAACCGTGCTCTGCCAGTCTGAAAGCGAGCTAAGACCCTAGATCTGTAGGAGTCCCGACTAACAGTCAGAGGGGACGAGGTTCAGGACCATGTCTCCTCTGAAAGAGGTTTGGACAAGGCCCGTCATATAGTCCCCACCGCCCTGTTAGTCAGCGTGCAACGTTCAAGTAAAAGTCTGCATAAGGCTGTAGAGGGGCCAAATACAAGACCTATAGTCTTTTTGATGATCTCAATATCATATTGTCTATTTAGGAGACGTTTGACTATTTTATTACATGATAAAATAACGTTATCGGAGCCTTTTACTTTCCTTAGTTTATATACGAGATCACCGTAAAAATTAGGATGGGAAATTCCATTGGATACATACTGCTGAAAAGAAATATTTCCAAATTTAGATAGAAGTTCTGAATAAGATCTGAAGAATTTGCCGAATGTTTTTCTTAGCTTGTGATATCTGTAACCCGGAGTTAAATGTTTAGTAGTAATTTGTAAATTTCGTTTATGGAAGTCCACACTATTAATAATAATCATGACTTCTACCGATCGTGACTGCGGTTATACCATATACAAATTTTCAAAATCCTATAGCAGAACAGCTATATATGTGACCGATAATCTTGAAATTTTAAGCATAATACATTTAATTGTAAGCATTTGAATTGCGAATTTTAGATTTATTTAGAAGTTAAATATTGGACATCGGATGACACTGTCTCGAATTTATACATTAAAGAAACGCATCATTCCTTCTTAAAAAAGACATATTTTATAGAGAGAAAAAAAGGAGTTACTGGCTCAGTTATGTGGCAGAAGTCACCATGGAGCTAGCTATACAATAGAAAGTAAATCTTTAGAAAGTGGTGATTAATAGTATCATTTTCTATACGTTTAAGGTGTAGGAACATTGTAAAATTCGAATATAAATATTGCACATGAAAATATGTATTTATTCTGATTTAAAATGCACATACATACCTAAGGCTGTGTTTATGATCACAAATAGATGAATTATTGTCATTGCAAATATCACAAAGTATCGAGAGATAATAGTATATAAAATGCGGAAGTTAAAAAGAAATGCAAATATTGAGGGTTGTTGGAGATATTGATTGACCTATATAATACTGATAAAATTGCACGTGTGTAGAACTTATTATATTGTGAGTGAATTGGTCATGACTCGCGGTTCTATTTAAATCTCAAACACACAGACATTTATTTGCTGGATAAAGATAAGATCAAGTTCTCTTCAGATATTTTGACTTTCTTTAGTTTGGGCCTTGAGCATCAATGAATAGACATTAGCTATGACTACATGGTGTAAAAAATATACATATATACAGATAGGCACAGTCCAAACAATATTTACGTTAACGTGAAAACCAGTGGCGAAAATTTGAAATGATATGCATACACTCTTTGCGTCAAAGCAACCAGAAAGGCGATTCATTCCCGTGTGTGCTCGGTCCAATTGCTCGGGTTTTTAAACCGGTTAACCACACCATTTGTTTGGCTTTTGTCAAATTAAATGACCGTCCTAAGCCGGTATCGTAATTGCACTACAATCAAATATTTTTGTAATGTGTTAAATGTTCTATTATATTATTTATATTCATGTATTGTATAGCTCCATGGTGACTTCTGCCACATAATTGAGCCGGTAACTCCTCTTTTTTCTTTCTTCTTTTTTTTTTCATTTTTTTTTTTCTTTATAGCTGACTTACATGCTAAATATGTCTTTGATATAATATATAATGGTTGTTTGAAAACTATATTATATTGAAGTACTTAAAAACGAATAAAACTCCACTCATACATATTTGGAAAGCCCTGCCTCAAAAGACAGCACCTTGCACGATCACCACATGACTCTGTCCGACTTCAAAATTAAAACTGACCTAAAATCTGATCTACCAACCATGTATTGGCTCCCAAAGCTACATAAAAGTCCATATAAATCACGGTTAATTTCTAATTCTAGCCACTGCTCTACTACGGTATTATCGAAACAAATTACGTCTGCTCTGACTGCTATAAATATCAACAAATAGTTGGGATTCCTATGGGTACTAACTGCGCGCCTCTAATAGCAGATTTATTTCTTTATTGTTATGAGAGGGATTTTATGGTTTCTATTCAAAAATCAAAACGTTTCGACCTCATTGACAAATTTAATAATACTTGCAGATATCTGGATGACATTTTGCTTATCGACAACCCTGAATTCGAACAATTTATATCAAAAATATATCTACCAGAGCTTAAATTGAATAAAGCTAATACTTGAGATAAATCTACACCTTTCTTAGATTTGAACATCAAAATTATCAACCACCTAATATATATTAATATTTATGATAAACGTGAGGATTTTGGATTTCCTATTGTAAATTTTCCTTACTTGGATGGCAATGTCCCTCGACTCCCATCATATGGTATATATATATATATCTCAATTATTTTGATTTGTCAGCGGCTGCACCGATGTTTTGGACTTTCATAAACGAAATTTACAAATTACTATTAAACTCAGGGTTACAGATATCACAAGCTTAGAAAAACATTCGGCAAATTTTTTAGATCTTATTCAGAACTTCTACCTAAATTTGGAAATATTTCTTTTCTACACTATGTATCCAATGAAATTTCCCATCCTAATTTTTACGGTGATCTCGTATATAAACTAAGGAAAGTAAAAGGCTCCGATAACGTTATTTTATCATGTAATAAAATAGTCAAACGTCTTCTAAATAGACAATATGACATTGAGATCATCATAAAGATTATAGGTCTTGTATTTGGCCCCTCTACAGCCTTATGCAGACTTTTACTTGAACGTTGCACGCTGACTAACAGGGCGGTGGGAACTACATGACGGGCCTTGTCCAAACATCTTTCAGAGGAGACATGGTCCTGAACCTCGTCCCATCTGACTGTTAGTCGGGACTCCTGCAGATCTAGGGTCTTAGCTCGCTTTCAGACTGGCAGAGCACGGTTTATCATTATGTGTTTTACAATACCTTACGTGTTTATATTTTTATGACCTCTCAATATGCGATACTTGTTTACCCTTGTTCTTTACATGGATAGGGAGGCCCAAACCCTTTCCTTAAAAACACATTAGATACACTTTTTAGATACCTATAAATAATTTACTTGTATCACAATATACCAAAACATAAGTAAGTTACAAAGCATATCTTATAGTCAACAAACTCTGAAAATTTCATCGGTTTATCTTGAGTACTTTACAAGATATGAGGATCTGAAAATGGACAATATTGCATTTTCACACCTTTTCCAAGCAAATGAAAATGCACAACCTCGCAGTTTTATGAGTGTATAACTTAATCAGTTATGCATAAAATTTGTGATCTATTTATATTAATCTACTTTATGTACTACAGGTATTACGAAAAAAGATAAACACATTGGTTGTAAGTCTTATCATCTCAAATATAATCTCTTAAACTTGACGAAGAATGCTTTTTTACTTTGATGAAAATGACAAAGTCCAAATGTCCAAGGTCATTTTTCTAAACACTTATACAACGATTCATAATAATATAAAAACTTATTTAAAATGGAATTTAGATTGTATGACAAAAAATAAGCTCTTTAAAAGCAAAAAACATTTTTACCTAAATCAGGGGCGGGTAACTCCTTTAAAAAATGTGAAAAATATCACATACCTTTTCATTTATCATAGTATAACTTAGTTTTTTATATTAATCTACTATATGTATTATATTCGTTATTTTAAAAACATAAAAACTTTTAATAAAAGTGTTATAATCTCAAATATTAACTCTTCATAAATACAAATTGTCGTAAAGTTTGGTTGATTTCAATTCCTGTTCTTTATGTCTCCTTCATGATAATCCACAATTAACAGGAAACCTGATAATTAGTCCTTGTCTTTCATTAATATGAATACCAGTTTATTAAGATCGCTAATTAATATCTTGAAAGCTGTTGAAATGTACGAAATGAAGGTTGATATTTGCTGGGTCAGACAGCCGGTTGAGGTGATATTACGTAATAATTTAGCCGCGCAGGTGACAGGTGATCGCCCTAGATCTTCAGATTTCGCCCCTAAATTGGCAGAGTATTTTGGTTTATATTGGACTTTCACGTGTGCGCCTCCCCCCTCCCATTTCGGAAATTCTGGATTCGCCACTGATATAAATACCAAAATTAATTAAAGAAGATTGAAACCAAATAACCAAATCATTTGAATCAAAAGAGGCTCTTAGTCTCGTCATTTTTCCTTTAACAAAAAATGTCTTCCTTAAATATGAATAAATTAACCCCCCCCCCCCTCCCCACCTTCCTTTCGCAGAGGTCTAGACTTATCTACAATTAAATGTAAGTCTGAAGTTGTAAACAGTGGGGTCAATGTAAACTAAATGATGAAATGATGTCTTATTTCATCGCACAATATATGCCTTGGTATTTATAACAATGAAATGTGTATTTCTGTACATAATTCTATACGACAATACGTGGAGGTCGCCCCGAGTCAGAGGAAACACGTGTAAAATCGTATTAATAGAGCTACAAAATTACAATAAACTATATGAAATCGTCAAATATTTAATTAATGTAAATACCAATAATTATCAATTCGAATATAAAAATCGTCCATGGTAAGTATTAGCCCACGCGCCCACGCTGTTCTTTAAATTACATCAAGAATGATGAAATGAAACTTATGAGAAATAAAACTTTGTAAATAATAGCTACGGGGTAATTTTTTCACAAATAAGATAATCATAATTACTTCTTTAGACATTGTTTTCGTTATGTGTTCTCTTATTTGAGAACTACAATGTATATAATGTACGATTGTTTACTATCTATATCGATGTAATCAAATGACTCGTAAAAACAATATGGCGGACCGTTGTTTTGGCAAAGAGGAAGACGCTATCTTTTTATTTTCAAATGTCGTCATTTCTAGGTATATTTTCATAAAAATGGTATCAAATGAATCGGGGAAAACATACTTATCGCATATTATGGGCCGGTAGAAATAAATTAAAAACTGAAAATTATATGTATATAAAACTTACGTGTGCCCGCATCGCACATCTTTTCGCTTCGGCGGTCAGCTGTTTACAGGTAATGGACGTATCTACCTGAAAAACCTCACCTCACTGGATTTGATACAACTGTGACCCCGAACAACGCCAGTGAACATACCGCTTTTATTCTCATTGATTCTAAGCGCGCCGTCAATTATAAAGCAAAATAAACATCTCGTTGTACCGCTGCGGTATCGTTAGATATTTTAATCATTTTAGCTATTTTAAAATTGCCTTAATTTCTTTATTTCTACTCCAAATGAGATGAAATTTGAGAAATGAGAAGAAAACAAAATGAATATTCTAATGACATGATTTTGATTTACATGTTAAAAATATTTCCCGATAAATTATTGATGCGAAAATTGCAAACAACGCATTTTGATTAATTTGAACTTAGTCATTTGCGATGGGCCTCACTAACATGGAGGATTATTATTAATTTTTTAAATGAACGTCCTTTGATTGTTCTGCTGTTACGGTAAGTGGGTAGTTGGGCCCGAAAACCGGTCAACCACACCATTTGTTTGGCTTTTGTCAAAATAAATGACCGTCCTAAATCGGTATCGTAATTGCACTACAATCAAATATTTTTGTAATGTGTTATATGTTCTAGTATATTATTTATATTCATGTAATTTATAGCTCCATGGTGACTTCTGCCACATAACTGAGCTCTTTTTTCTTCCAATCATATGGTAATTATATCAGTCAATAGTAGATACCGCCATTAACTGCGGTCCCAGTATTTAGGGAGGAAATAAAACATATTGCCGCAAAAATGAAATAAAGAACAATGGAACATTATTGTGACGTCATAAGGTTGCTAACTTCAATCGATGTTACTAACTAATAGTACACAATCGCTGCCTAACGGACGGTACCTCCCATTGTTTCGGTTCGCTAAAGCCTGCACTAACATTTTGGATTTTCAAGCAAAAACTTCTCAGATTACTTCTCAGAGCGCATCTTCTGCTTCATACCTCGATATACTGCTATCAATTAGTGACGATGGATCATTAGTAACCTCTCTCTATGACAAACGTGACGATTTCAATTTCATTATTACCAACTACCCTTTCTGAGTAGCAACATACCTTCCTCTCCCGCATATGGCATCTTCATTTCACAACTTATACTCTATGCCAGGGCATGCTCTAAATACGAAAATTTCGTCCTGAGAGCGAGGCTTCTTGCCACGAAACTACTCTCACAAGGATATATTGAGGAACGTTTGAAACTGTTACTGAGGAACTGTTATGGTCGTTATAGGGATCTATTGCAATTTCAGATTCCTCTTTAAAGAATGTTAAACGATTTTTTGGACCTGACCATATTAAATAATAATCTTAACTTTTTGACTATACTTGATTTGACAAAATACGTGTATACATGTATATACAGATATTTGTTCACCTGCGTTTCCGACACCGGAATTTCAAGGCAAGCAGCATTTCTTGACTTGAATGGAAAATTTGACTGTGTTCCTGTCCCCTTCGTATGTTCATGCGTGTATATTTATGTATTTACCTCCTCGATTTGAAAGGTTATTGCAGGACTTTTGCGATGGGTGTTGAATGCAACCAGGGGACGCTTACCCCTCTCGGGCACCTGGTCTCACCTCGATTTTATTGGGGTTCGCATGACACTAAACACGATATTGTCCCCTTTATTCCATGGACTATGAGATATGGTTTACTTTTCGGTACTTCTTCGTTTTTTAATTTTAAACTTCTTACTCGGGGTTATAACTATCATTAACTTCGAAAAAAGTTTGGTAAATTTTACGGATCAAGACATTTTATCTAAATTCGCAAATGTGACTTTTCAACAATACGTATCTAGCGTAATTCCCCATCCCAATTTGTACGATGATCTAATGTATAAATTAAGGAGGGTATATTATTATTAAACGCCTTCCACATCGACAGTGTGACCCAAAGATCATCACGAAGACCATAGGTCTTAAAATGGGTCCCTCTACAGCCCAATAGACTTTTACTTGAGCGTTGCACGCTGACTAATAGGGCGGTGGCGACTCTATAACGGGCCTTGTCTAAACCTTTTCAGATGAGACAAGGTCCTGATCCTAGTGATCAGAGACCTGGCCCCCCCGTCACCAAAATTTTAGAAATCTCAACCTCAATACTCAACTCAAATCGCTGAGGTGAACTCAACTGAATATACTCCTCAAATCGCCGTCACGAAATAGTTGAGGCCTTCCTCAGTTGAGGTCGATTTAACCATACTCAACTCAGTTGAGATGTTACATTTTAATGAGTGAGTTTTGGCGGATTTTCTTTTTTGCATAATTTACGTAATAAAGTATGTAATTTCACCTTATCGTCTTTTTGTTTGTTATAACAGTTTAAGAAAATGCTTGTATTCATGTAAATCTGTTATCAATATCAAAGTTTACAGTTGTAAATACGAAATTATAAAGCACAATACACATTATAAATTTGTTCCTTTGATTGTTCTGCTGTTACGGTGAGTGGGAAGGTGGGCCCGTACACCGGTTAACCACACCATTTGTTTGGCTTTTGTCAAATTAAATGACCGTCCTAAGTCGATATCGTAATTGCACTAAAATCAAATATTTTTGTAATGTGTTATATGTGCTAGTACATTATTTATATTCATGTATTGTATAGCTCCATGGTGACTTCTGCCACATAACTGAGCCAGTAACTCCTCTTTGTTCTTACAAGAAATATATGTACTGTCACCTACAGTAGGTTTGTAGCACTGATCAATGTCACAGTCCTCAGGACCCCGTTTACTCAGAGGGCCTACAGTAAGCGTGGACATTTAAGCTTATGAAGCAGATTTAATTTTTTAGACTAAGACTAAATATGAAATTAAAAGAAGGCAAATAAGACGCGAGCATGTCCCTCGGAATCGGTAAAAATTTATTCTACCTGTATTCATGTGCGCTAAGAACTCCTTTTCCTAAAACTTTCGATAACTTTTGTAGAAGTAAAAACACATGTATGTACACAGGGATATTGGACCGTCGTATGCTCTAACATCTGTGAACTTGTTTTTAATATTCATCATACGTCATGCAAACGTCACGAATCAGTCAAGTCTAAGGCTACAAACTTGACACAGATATGACGTCATATTTTTTCTGCACTATTTATATACATTTTGGGTAGTCATAAAAATCTAATAAAATATGACGAGTGGAAATGAATTTTGAACAAAGTAAATCTATCCGAAATTTTCATTAATTTTGATAAATGGCATTTTTCCCATTTTCTTCATCAAATAACTAAAATAATAACAAAGATGAACTATTAATCCATTTGGCTTCATCATTCATATCAGACCTATCAGTAAAAACAATCCCAAATAGATTCTAATTATTGAAAATACTACGGCATGTATATTTGAAATGAAGAGAATATACATTTATGTGTTGTATAAGAAAAGAGTTAAAACATTTTCTGTTATTCGTTGGTCACAATCCTTACGATTTCCAAAGGAGGGGAAGTAACTTGTAATTGTGCATGCCCATTCTGGTGCAAAAATATCTTCTCTTGCAATCTCCACCTGCGTTTTACCTATTCATGTATTTTGTGATTTTAAATATACCGAAAAATGATGCCCATAAATATATTGGGCAACTTTAAAAGCCGCATGTCTGTATATACCTTTAGATAGTAAGTTTACCCCCTCTCCCGTGATTATTTCCAATGATAAACAATGTGTCAAAAATAGAAAAAATAATTAAACTTAAAGTTTAAAGTTTTATTAGGTCGTCTTAAAATATTTATAAAAATGCTCATGAAAATTTCGAAACCTAATTCTGTTGCCCACAGCTATTTAGCCCTCAAAATTGGGTTTAGTCTTTGTAAATATTTTAATTAAGTAGAAAAAAAATCAGTTCAACTGTGTCCCTATGTTAAGATATGATAAAAATGAAAATTTGACGATAAAATTGCAGTATAATTAAAATAAATAAACATCTAGCCGGCGTGGTACAGTGGTCAGGGAGTCGGCTATAGTTCGGTAGGTCTGCGGTTCAATCCTAGCCCATGTCTTGTCTTTCCGATGAGACAGTAAATATCAAAACCTCGTGTCACGATAGGCGTGGTACGTTGGAGATCCCTCACTGTTTTGAAAGTGTCCGTTGCAAAAGTAAAAATTAATATGTATTTCATCAAGCAGATGCCATTGAAACATTCAAAAGTGAACCCTGTTGAAAACTGACCCGTGGTCAGAAAATAATTGAGGAAAATACTCAGACTTGAGGCTGAGTATTGAGTTGAGGAAGCTTGGTGACGGCAGGGCCTGAACTCGTTTACAGATGGGTAGAGAACGGTTTACTCATGTTGATGTCGCCTGACATATTTTTGATAGCAACATATTATTCTATAAACGTTTATTATGACCTCTTTCATAAGAAACCTGTTGATCCTTGTTCTCTATATTGAGGGTTAGTTATACATTTTTCAAAGAGTGTCCTTTGATTGTGCTGCTTTTGCGGTGAATGGAAAGATGGGCGCCCGTAAACCGGCTAATCACACAAATTGATTGACGTTTGTTACTTTAATTGACCTAAGTCGGTATCATAACCGCAGCTCAGTAGAATATTTTTTGTCGTTTTTTTGCGTGTGTTTTACTATTATCATGTTTTGTGAGCATGTCCTTGTTGATTGTTTTGTCATATAGCTTTGTCAGATGTCTTCTGCTTTCTCTTTTTATATATAATTATATACTGTATATAAGGTATAATTAATGCAAATAAGACGGAACCAATTAAAGGAAAGAGAAGGTCTGCCATATATACTGCATTACATGTACTGTAAAATTGGCAAAGATCATTAAAGGCTTCATATAAAACATAGAAAACAAAAAAGAGTGACGTAACAAACGAACATCTCATAAACACACATGTGTACAATAAAGTATTCAGGAAAACTTTTTATTCAATAAATAACAAGAAACATTCGTGGTTCACAAATTTCTGATTTCATTACAAAAACAATTTGCTACTATGTTATTAATGCGAGTTGTTTGGGAGGGATATTGTCAATGACACATTTGATACGATGTGAATGGGCTTTAAATATTACCTGCTAGCAAGTGTTACCAATTATAATTCCAAAGGGTCTTTTTACCAAAGTTTGTCATATTATCAAAATTTGATAAATTGCCTAGTGCAAACTTCTTATCTAATCAAAATGTTTTATAGTTTCGTAGTTGTAGATTAATATACGTATGCATATTATTTGATAGCTTAGTAGCAATGTCATATGTCATGTCCGTTCGTAACATGTAGAGATTTTGGTATAAAAGGTTACAGATTACTCACGTGAACATACAGAATATCGTGAAGCTTTACACATTGCGGATTCCACATGTTTCGTAGTACAGTTAATAAATACTGTAGACTTCAGCCGATAATCCTGTATCACCTGACATTTGATGTTGGTGTTCTCATTTAATGGTTTCTCTATAAATGCGGAACAAAAGATATTAGTCAATATAGCGATACGCAACCCGTTCTATGATTAATAAGGTATCTGATATTCTATGACGGGTCTTGTCTTAAACATTCAGAGGAGATAATATCCTGAAAATCGTTCCCTATACCTTTTAGTGGGACTCCTAGAGATCAAGAACATTATCTAGCTTTCAGATGCCATTAACAAGCAATTTTTTTTCTATTTTCTTTCCTGTGATGTCTTTTTACGTGCTGATTCTTCATTGACAAATTTAATAATACTTGCAGATATCTGGATGACATTTTGGTTATCGACAAACCTGAATTCGAACAATTTATATCAGAAATATATCCACCAGAACTCACCTTGAATAAAGCTAATACTTGAGATAAATCTACACCTTTCTTAGATTTAAACATCAAAATTATCAACCACCTAATATATACTAATATTTATGATAAACGTGAGGATTTTGGATTTCCTATTGTAAATTTCCCTTACTTGGATGGCGATGTCCCTCGACTCCCATCATATGGTATCTATATATCTCAATTAGTTCGATTTGTCAGAGGCTGCACCGATGTTTTGGACTTTCATAAACGAAATTTACAAATTACTACTAAACTTTTAACTCAGGGTTACAGATATCACAAGCTAAGAAAAACATTCGGCAAATTCTTCAGATCTTATTCAGAACTTCTATCTAAATTTGGAAATATTTCTTTTCAACAGTATGTATCCAATGGTATTTCCCATCCTAGTTTTTACGGTGATCTCGTACATAAACTAAGGAAAGTAAAAGGCTCCGATAACGTTATTTTATCATGTAATAAAATAGTCAAACGTCTCCTAAATAGACAATATGATATTGAGATCATCAAAAAGACTATAGGTCTTGTATTTGGCCCCTCTACAGCCTTATGCAGACTTTTACTTGAACGTTGCACGCTGACTAACAGGGCGGTGGGGACTATATGACGGGCCTTGTCCAAACCTCTTTCAGAGGAGACATGGTCCTGAACCTCATCCCCTCTGACTGTTAGTCGGGACTCCTACAGATCTAGGGTCTTAGCTCGCTTTCAGACTGGCAGAGCACGGTTTATCATGTTGATGTCGCATATATTTTTATATCATTATGTGTTTTACAATACCTTACGTGTTTATATTTTATGACCTCTCAATATGCGATACCTGTTGACCCTTGTTCTTTACATTATTAGGATTATTTATAAATTTTTAAATATACGTCCTTTGATTGTTCTGCTGTTACGGTGAGTGGGAAGGTGGGCCCGTACACCGGTTAACCACACCATTTGTTTGGCTTTTGTCAAATTAAATGACCGTCCTAAGTCGGTGTCGTAATTGCACTACAATCAAATATTTTTGTAATGTGTTATATGTTCTAGTATATTATTTATATTCATGTATTGTATAGCTCCATGGTGACTTCTGCCACATAACTGAGCCAGTAACTCTTCTTTTTTCTTTGGTCTACATGACCTATGCGACCTTTGTCATACATCTAAATCAGATGACTTTTACCCCTTTCTTTGACTAATGTGGGTTTTACTTCCTCAAACTTTTAAAGATAATGATTCAGTCAACCGTGATCCCCCTCTACCGAACCAAGGGATTAGCCTCTACACCTCGTCTATTCTAAATATACAAATAATCCATTACATATTAAATATTATTTACAACTTGATACAACATGTAAAATATAAGATACTAAACAGAAGTAAAATAAGAATATATATAACAGAAGACATAATTAGAAATATAGTCAATCACAGACCCCTGGCAGAACTAGAGGTCGGATCAGGTGTCATGACGAAGTATGTTTACAATGCCAACCAATCACATGATTCCACACTTTTATAAGATTAAGTAGGACTCGTATATTGCACTATAGGTATACGTATTTACTCATGTTATATGTCACTTGCTATTTCCTAATCAAGAAAGAGCATAACTATGATATCTATTAAACACAAATCATATTATGGTGTCAGAATTGGACGATTAGATCCGAAGAACTAAAGAGGTGAAGTAGTATGTCAATTGATTGTTATATACACTGATTTCCACAGGTTAATCAATTCCTTCGCGTTGTATGAGTATTGTAGTGACATAGCCTTGGTTACCTTTTTATATTTTAACTATATTTTACATTTACATCTAATTCTTGTTATTAGATGATGGTGTAACTAAAATGGTATCATATAAGTGGTTGTTGTTGTAAGCTTGTTATTATTTACATCTATAAAAATATATAATTTACATTAATTTATTTGTTCTCATCCTTAGCTTAGTATTGAACCACATTTGTACATGTATTTATGACGTTATTTTTGTCGTTGTACATATATAAAACACAAAAGGAATGTTGTAGTGATTTACATCCATGATTGTCGGATCGGCATTTGAAGATGAAATACAACGGTTTTTTGACAAGGGCTGAACGGGTGATCGATAAGTACTTGTGCAGGGTTACGTTACAGAACGCCTGAAATCATCACTGCGCACGTTCTACGGTCGCTTAGGTGAGATAATATGAGGTCCCGCATTGCAGAAAGATTCATGATGTTCTGGGATGCGATTGAATGATTGTTCGACAAATACCTATCATGACGTCACCTTCACCATTTGTGTCGATTCTTGTGTGTATCTGGACCTTCACCGAGTTTGATATTTCCATATAACTTGCGACGGGTGTTTCATGAAAACAGGAGACGCCGAATGTTGTATTTACTGGATTTTGCAATGGCTTGTATGGGACAATTTCATAATTTTGCCTCCACTTTTAGATTACGACACTGAATAGCTGATTGATGTTTCTTCGTTGTTTATTATTATCATACTGTCGTACACGTTATACCTCTGTGGTTTATATAAATACCACTGTATTATAGTTAGTTAATGACAATAGCATTTTTCGATTTATAATAATGAATTAAAAATGTACATAGAACTTGTACGTAGTAAATATCCCATACTATTATAGGTATTTTGACACCTCTACAAAAATATTTATATTAAAAGGTACATTGACTTTCTTATAAATTAGATATCTTAAAAGTGTCTTCTATATAAAATTTGTAACATTTACATCATTTGGAATATAGAAATCAATTCTAATTTTGATCTTAAATAAAAAAAAAAAAACTTAACATGCTAAGAAAAAGAGATAATTAATTTCTAAATTATTTCATTATAGAATCTCCAAACTTTTGATTTCCGAGTTATATGGAACTTTGGAACATTTTTAACAATACATCAGAAGCCCCTGATATTAGTACATCGAAAAGTTAAGTGTTCAGTTTTTTGTTTTTCATTACAAAATTCACTATTTATAATTGAATTTTCTAACATCATTCTCCACATGTTTTTGTATATTTTTCTTGGCCAACAACACTACATTTCAAGAAGATTTGACAGTATACCTTCCATCTTAGCTTTATAGTATTTTTTCAGTATGAGATTATCCTATAAATCTCTCGACTTTATTCATGTCAATCTTTTTCAGATTTGGTGATAAAATATAAGGTTGTTTTGCGATTTATTATATTATTTTTTATTATCGTGCAATCAAAAGAAAAGGGTGGAAAACCATTTCATACATATTTTTTTTTTTATTTTAAGTCATATCTCAAAATTGAGCTAATGATTAAAAAGATCATTGTCATTGAATAATCGCTAACTTGATTTTAAAAATTTGGATAGAAAAGTGTAGTATCTTTATCCTGTAATAATAGATTATTCCATATTGGATGTGATAAGAATTGAATGGTAGATATATTATTAATTTTCTTTTTCAATTTACATGCATTAAATTAGAAAAGATAATAATTCTCTACAGAATATAGGAAGTTATTTTGTTACTGAAAACCCTTTTTCATGGCTTTTTACCACTTTTTTATACTATAGTTAATACAAACTTTTCCCAAAAAAAATATTTCTCTTAATTCTTTATTTTCACTCCACATGAATTCGTTTATTATTTTATCTAGATCTTTTATCAGGCCCTGATTTCTTAAAATTAATATAAGAATTACATAACACAAGATTATCAATAATTTGACATTTTCCAAACACTGTAATTTGTCTATTTCTGAAGCAATTGAGACTTTTTCTCATTTCTTCTAATTTAGAAATCTTATTCTTTTCTTTACAACGTAAATAAAGAAGAAGCAAAGGATTAACAAAATCACGAAGTCCATGGAATGAAAGAAAAATGTCGTGTATAATGTCATATGCAGACCAAGTGCTCGAGAGGAGTAAGCGTCTCCTGTTTTGTATGAAACACCCTTTGCAAAAGACATAAGTTCAGGAAGTCAATACATATACATACACACACAAGCAAATGTATTAGACAAGGACACTATATTTTCATTGCATGCATGGTATGAAATACTGTAGAATTGAAATTCCGGTATCGGAAATGCGCGTAAACAAATGTCTGTACTTATACATATAATGTCGAATTAAGTATAGTTAAGAGGTTCAAGATAGTTTGTAGGATCAGATCCCAAAATGTCCGTTAACATTCTTGAAATGGGGATCTCAAATTGCACCAGATCCCTATATTGACTATAGATCTTCATCAACAATAATTTCAAATGTCCCTTAATATATCTTTGTTAGAGTGGCAAGAAGCCTCGCTCTCAGGACAATATTTTCGTATTCATAACATGCCCTGACAACTTGTGAAATAACGACAGCATAAGCAGGAGAGGAAGGTATGTTGCTACTCAGAAAATGGAAGCTGATGATTTATCTTGTCCCACATAATTTTGTAAGCAATAGATTCAATTTTCAATAAGAATAACATTTATTCCAAAGATATTTCTATATATCATTTTAAAATGTCCTTGCATGATACATTTAGTCTTTTCTATATTCAGTTGTACACCAGGAATATCACTAAACTGATGAATAATTGAGATAGCGTTTCTCAATGACTGAATATCACTCAAAGGAAAATAAAATCATCATCGGCCACTTTCATCAACTTTATTTAATTGTCCGTGTTATAGCATTCATGATAGCCGCTAGGGAATGTCAAAGACCGACAACTTAATTCACCGGAATTTGTGACAATACAATAGACGTCATGCAGAAGACACATTTGAACATAACATCCCAATCATGTTCACGTGTAAATACCGGCTCAAATAAAAAAAAAATACTGGAATGTAAGGTGATATCTACAAGAATCAATGATGATGATAGTTGTATGCATGAATATTAATTTGACATAACAATGATTAAAAACTGTTAAAAAGATATAATAATCGGTCGTGCACGTTTGGGGAGGGTTGTCAAAAAAGTATACATTTTCTAATTATATAGAAAAAAGAGGTATTGAAAGCTGTCGGAGACATTAATGGTAAACTACTTCAATAGTTTGGGGAAAAGCTTATATTTAGTTTATTTGAAGTATGCACCGAAATGCACATGATTTAGAATCTGAGGCTAGACAGTCTATCAGAATACGTGCAAAATTATTGTTCTCTGTATACAGTTCTTTTCAAAAAGAGTTGTTTTATTTGTTTCATCTTTTACAACTGGTAATTCATTTCAGTAAAATACATTATATATAGCCATACATTCTACATATTCATACAACGATATCATCTTTCGATAAATTGCTTCTTAAAGAAGTATGCGGAGTAATTATCTCATATGTATAATTATAATTCATCTTACTGAAATACATTTATACATTCTAGATATTCATGCGGAGTAATTATTTCTTATTTGCACGATCACCCCATGACCATGTCCGACTTCAAAATTAAAACTGATAAATCTGATCTATCAACCATGTATTGGCTCCCAAAACTACATAAAACTCCATATAAATCACGTTTCATATCTAATTCTAGCCACTGCTCTACTACGGTACTATCGAATCATATTACGTCTGCTCCAACTGCTATAAAAGATCATATTATCAAATATTGTGATGTCGCATTTCATAATAGTAACATCAATTACTTTTGGTCGATTAAGAATTCTCCTGAAGTTATAGACAAACCTCTTTCACTAAATTTCAAAGCGACTCAAATTCTTACATTTGATTTTTCTACACTTTATACATCTCTGCCTCATGATTTGATTAAAAGCAAGTTGCTGTCTCTTATACAATGGTGTTTTTACAGAGAAAAACGTACATATGCACTTCCAATAACTCCGGATTCCTTTCCAACAAACAATACACTTCATATAAATACTGGACTTGCAAGGAATTATGTAAAGCACTAGATTTTCTCATGAATAATATTTTTGTGCAATTTGATGGCAAAATATGTCAACAAATAGTTGGGATTCCTATGGGTACTAACTGCGTGTCTCTGATAGCAGATTTATTTCTTTATTGTTATGAGAGGGATTTTATGGTTTCTATTCTATAAAATATAAAATTCTATAAATATCATTCCTATAAAATTCGTAATAATTCACGACGTACATACCAGAATTTTCTTTATAACCACTTTAATAAATACCAACATACTATTAACAATGTGAAAATAACTCTAGTAGAAAATATCTCTAAATTACCAGGTGATACGAAATCAGATGTTAAAAAACGACTTTTGGAAACCGAGCTGTACTGGATTAAACAACTACAAACCCCATACCCTCTCGGTCTCAACGACAAAATATATCGACAAGGTAATATTTCTTCTCATCAGAATAAGATCAATATTTTTACATTAAGACATAAAACTATTAGAAAACGTAGGTCACATGGTCGTCGCCGTAATCGTAACATCAGAAAACGTAATCGTTTAAATAGGTCATTAAACGATCTTCTATTTATCGCAAAATAATAATGGCCGTCATGAACTTTTGCATGCACTATCCTCTATTCCGGTAAATAAATTGAAACCTATCCTGGACGAAGCTGATCTTCGAAGTTTACGCAATTCTGATTGACATAAACTCAATTTGATTATTTTATTTTCATATAATAAACTCTTTCCTCGTATTCCGTCTCTTCCACCCAAGCAGCAATTTCTCAAAATTAAATTTATTAATAAAGGCTTCGATCTACTTAACATTTCTAATATTTTCCGTGATCATAGAGTCACATCTAAAATCCCCCAATATTTTGAGAATTTAGAACCTCCACTTATTTGTTACCAGTACAAAAAGCCTATAAGAAATCTTATTTTAAATTATAATAAAGTTACATCTAACCCTGATGTTTCAGACTCTATTCCTTCGTCGTGTTCTTGTGAAAATTCTCAATATGTTTATAAACCGCCAGGTCATGTTATTACTGGTGACCTAAACTGTATTTCGGACAAGAAATTGCGCACCCTTTTTGGAAAAGGACCTAAATATAGGTTACCGTCCAGGATAGATTTCAATAAATGCCGTGACGTTATAGAAGATGCTTTAACTACATATTGTAAACGTTGATGTAAAAAAGAACAGGTAAAGGTTCATGCTCTTAATGATTGGACATACGAAATTTTCAGAATTGTCGATATCCGTATTAAAGAAAAAAGAGGAGTTACTGGCTCAGTTATGTGGCAGAATTCACCATAGAGCTATACAATACATGCATATAAATAATATAGTAAAACATATAACACATTACAAAAATATTTGATTGTAGTGCAATTACGATACCGACTTAGGACAGTCATTTAATTTGACAAAAGACAAACAAATGATGTGGTTAACCGGTGTACGGGCCCACCTTCCCACTCACCGTAACAGCAGAACAATCAAAGGACGTACATTTAAAAATTAATAAATAATCCTCCATGTAAAGAACAAGGGTCAACAGGTATCGCATATTGAGAGGTCATAAAAATATAAACACGTAAGGTATTGTAAAACACATAATGGTATAAAAATATATGTGACATCAACATGATAAACCGTGCTCTGCCAGTCTGAAAGCGAGCTAAGACCCTAGATCTGTAGGAGTCCCGACTAACAGTCAGAGGGGACGAGGTTCAGGACCATGTCTCCTCTGAAAGAGGTTTGGACAAGGCCCGTCATATAGTCCCCACCGCCCTGTTAGTCAGCGTGCAACGTTCAAGTAAAAGTCTGCATAAGGCTGTAGAGGGGCCAAATACAAGACCTATAGTCTTTTTGATGATCTCAATATCATATTGTCTATTTAGGAGACGTTTGACTATTTTATTACATGATAAAATAATGTTATCGGAGCCTTTTACTTTCCTGAGTTTATGTACGAGATCACCGTAAAAACTAGGATGGGAAATACCATTGGATACATACTGTTGAAAAGAAATATTTCCAAATTTAGATAGAAGTTCTGAATAAGATCTGAAGAATTTGCCGAATGTTTTTCTTAGCTTGTGATATCTGTAACCCTGAGTTAAAAGTTTAGTAGTAATTTGTAAATTTCGTTTATGAAAGTCCAAAACATCGGTGCAGCCTCTGACAAATCGAACTAATTGAGATATATAGATACCATATTATGGGAGTCGAGGGACATCGCCATCCAAGTAAGGGAAATTTACAATAGGAAATCCAAAATCCTCACGTTTATCATAAATATTAGTATATATTAGGTGGTTGATAATTTTGATGTTTAAATCTAAGAAGGGTGTAGATTTATCTCAAGTATTAGCTTTATTCAAGAACTTTAAGAACTTTATTTAAGAACTTTACGGAACTTTATTTAAGAACTTTATTTACGAGCTTTACGGAAAATCCGCATTTATTTCAACAGCCTAATACATTGACGGCAAATTCTATTAAAAAGAAGATAGCTGACTTACATGCTAAATATGTCTTTGTTCCTGCTGATAAAGCAGGTAATAACATGATAGTTGTTTGAAAGCTATATTATATTGAAGTACTTAAAAACGAATTAAACTCCACTCATACATATGTGGAAAGCCCTACCTCAAAAGACAGCACCTTGCACGATCACCTCATGAGCATGTCCGACTTCAAAATTAAAACTGATAAATCTGATCTACCAACCATATATTGGCTCCCAAAACTACATAAAAGTCCATATAAATCACGTTCCATATCTAATTCTAGCCACTGCTCTACTACGGTACTATCGAAGCATATTACGTCTGCTCTAACTGCTATAAAAGATCATATTATCAAATATTGTGATGTCGCATCTCATAATAGTAACATCAATTACTTTTGGTCGATTAAAAATTCTCATGAAGTTATAGACAAACTTCTTTCTCTAAATTTCAAAGCGACTCAAATTTCTACATTTGATTTTTCTACACTTTATACATCTCTGCCTCATGATTTGATTAAAAGCAAGTTGCTGTCTCTTATACAATGGTGTATCCACAGAGAATCTAAAACGTACATATGTACTTCCAATAACTCTGGATTCTTTTCCAACAAACAATACACTTCATATAAATACTGGACTTGCAAGGAATTATGTAAAGCACTAGACTTTCTCATGAATAATATTTTTGTACAATTTGATGGCAAAATATATCAACAAATAGTTGGGATTCCTATGGGTACTAACTGCGCGCCTCTGATAGCAGATTTATTTCTTTATTGTTATGAGAGGGATTTTATGGTTTCTATTCAAAAATCAAAACGTTTTGACCTCATTGACATATTTAATAATACTTGCAGATATCTGGATGACATTTTGGTTATCGACAACCCTGAATTCGAACAATTTATATCAGAAATATATCCACCAGAGCTCACATTGAATAAAGCTAATATTTGAGATAAATCTACACCTATATTTATGATAAACGTGAGAATTTTGGATTTCCTATTGTAAATTTTCCTTACTTGGATGGCGATGTCCCTCGACTCCCATCGTATGGTATCTATATATCTCAATTAGTTCGATTTGTCAGAGGCTGCACCGATGTTTTGGACTTTCATAAACGAAATTTACAAATTACTACTAAACTTTTAACTCAGGGTTACAGATATCACAAGCTTAGAAAAACATTCGGCAAATTCTTCAGATCTTATTCAGAACTTCTATATATTTCTTTTCAACAGTATGTATCCAATGGTATTTCCCATCCTAATTTTTACGGTGATCTCGTATATAAGCTACGGAAAGTTAAAGGCTCCGATAACGTTATTTCATCATGCAATAAAATGGTCAAATGTCTTGTACATAGACAATATGATATTGAGATCATCAAAAAGACTATAGGTCTTGTATTTGGCCCCTCTACAGCCTTATGCAGACCTTTACTTGAACATTGCACGCTGACTAACAGGGCGGTGGGGACTATATGACGGACCTTGTCCAAATCTCTTTCAGAGGAGACATGGTCCTGAACCTGGTCCCCTTTTACTGTTAGTCGGGACTCCTACAGATCTAGGGTCTTAGCTCGCTTTCAGACTGGCAGAGCACGGTTTATTATGTTGATGTCGCATATATTATTATATCATTATGTGTTTCACAATATCTTACGTGTTTATATTTTTATGACATCTCAATATGCAATTCCTGTTGACCTTTGTTCTTTACATGGAGGATTATTTATTAATTTTTAAATGTACGTCCTCTGATTGTTCTGCTGTTACGGCGAGTGGGAAGGTGGGCCAGTAAACCGGTTAATCACACCATTTCTTTGTCTTTTGTCAAATTAAATGACCGTCTTAAATCGGTATCGTAAATGCACTACAATCAAATATTTTTGTAATGTGTTACATGTTCTAGTATATTATTGATATCCATGTATTGTATAGCTCCATGTTGACTTCTGTCACATAAATGAGCCAGCAACTCCTCTTTTTCCTTTCTTAAGTATAACTATGATAAAGACTAATCAGTCTTTGTACTGGTGGGAGTCAGGTTCATTTCAAAATGCGTCTCATAATTAATTATTGAGTTCATCCCCTTTTATCATAAATTTTTAAATAGTACATCATTTTATTCTTTTTTTTTATAAAAGACATCGCAATCTAATGATGGATATCTTTGAAAACGAGGTTCGGAGAATGCATTTCGGAGTAGGAAAGACACGGTAATAGCAAACAATTGATATTTCAAATTATAGTTGTGAATTCTACGTGTTATTATTTTCCAAAACCTTTATATTATCATCATGTAGTATTCGAATTGACATAACATCCGCTACAAAATGAAAAACAAAGTAAAAATCAGACAATATTGCTTAATTCCTCTATTGATTTTCTTACATGTTTCCTCGATAAACATCCATTGTTGTTTTTTTTTTCTGAGCACAGGTTTTGTATAGAATATTTTCATGCACCCTTAAATGTCTCTAAATGGAATATCTACTCAATGAAATCAAAAGATTTAGAAAAGTCAAGAAAAGGAAAAAGAATGTTGTCTTTCAATATAAAAATAATATCCGAAAAAAAGCCTAGTATTAACTCTCATATATCGACCTTTGATACAGGCAATTTGATTTTCATTTATTTCTGAATCCACAATTTGCTGAAATAGGCACAACATGAACATACTCCTAGGCAGTTATATAGCCTTATGACTGCATATGAGTATGTTCATATTGTGCATTTTTGAGGTCGTCACAGCTAAATAACATCAGTTCCTTTGTAATTTTACATTGTTGTATACCTTATCAGATAAATTTCATTATTTATGCGTTTACAAGAAAAAAGGAAATAAAAGATGCAAGAAATATATAAACTTTAATACCATTACAATTTGAATTCAACATTCAAATTTAATACGTATGTAATCGGGGATTCTAAAATGTATTGTGTTGAAACTCAATCACAATGGGTCGACAAGGGAATATACACATTTTGTATTACACCTATGAACCATTTATTGCTTTCTTTATCCTTTTTTTTTTATTTTTCAAATTGTATGCAGTTTCTGAAGTTACCTTTGGTGAGGTCTTTACTCTCTATATATCGTCTAGCGTACATCAGCAGGGTAGTATTCATCTTATTTTTCCTGTATGGCAAAAGTACTGATCCATTAGAGATGCATTGTTTCATCGCAGTTATCCACGAAATACCAGCATTACTAAAGATGATTCCATTATCTAAATGCAATGCAGTATATTACTTTTACAATTACTTCTCTCCCTATAATACATACCAACATTTTAACTATTCATATCTGCTTAGAGCAGTTCAAGCCAGAAACTTAGGAAATCCAGAATATTAAAGAAAAAAGAGGAGTTACTGGCTCAGTTATGTGGCAGAAGTCACCATAGAGCTATACAGTACATGAATATAAATAATATACTAGAACATATATCACATTACAAAAATATTTGATTGTAGTGCAATTACGATACCGACTTAGGACGGTCATTTAATTTGACAAAAGCCAAACAAATGGTGTGGTTAACCGGTTTACGGGCCTACCTTCCCACTCACCGTAACAGCAGAACAATCAAAGGACTTACATTTAAAAATTTATAAATAATCCTCCATGTAAAGAACAAGGGTCAACAGGTATCGCATATTGAGAGGTCATAAAAATATAAACACGTAAGGTATTGTAAAATACATAATGGTATAAAAATATATGCGACATCAACATGATAAACCGTGCTCTGCCAGTCTGAAAGCGAGCTAAGACCCTAGATCTGTAGGAGTCCCGACTAACAGTCAGAGGGGACGAGGTTCAGGACCATGTCTCCCCTGAAAGAGGAAAAAACTTATTGCCAAATGGACTTTATAGTAAAAACTCAAACACAATGTATGCTGTGCATATTTTAACCTTAATATCTTAATATTTTATGGTTTCTATTCAAAAATCAAAACGTTTTGACCTCATTGAAAAATTTAATAATACTTGCAGTTATCTGGATGACATTTTGGTTATCGACAACCCTGAATTCGAACAACTTATATCAGAAATATATCCACCAGAGCTCACATTGAATAAAGCTAATACTTGAGATAAATCTACACCTTTCTTAGATTTAAACATCAAAATTATCAACCACCTAATATATACTAATATTTATGATAAACGTGAGGATTATAGATTTCTTATTGTAAATTTCCCTTACTTGGATGGCGATGTCCCTCGACTCCCACCATATGGTATCTATATATCTCAATTAGTTCGATTTGTCAGAGGCTGCACCGATGTTTTGGACTTTCATCAACGAAATTTACAAATTGCTACTAAACTTTTAACTCAGGGTTACAGATATCACAAGCTACGAAAAACATTCGGCAAATTCTTCAGATCTTATTCAGAACTTCTATCTAAATTTGGAAATATTTCTTTTCAACAGTATGTATCCAATGGAATTTCTCATCCTAATTACGGTGATCTCGTATATAAGCTAAGGAAAGTAAAAGGCTCCGTTAACGTTATTTTATCATGCAATAAAATAGTCAAACGTCTTCTAAATAGACAATATGATATTGAGATCATCAAAAAGACTATAGGTCTTGTATTTGGCCCCTCTACAGCATTATGCAGACTTTTACTTGAACGTTGCACGCTGACTAACAGGGCGGTGGAGACTATATGACGGGCCTTGTCCAAACCTCTTTCAGAGGAGACATGGTCTTGAACCTCGTCCCCTCTGACTGTTAGTCGGGACTCCTACAGATCTAGGGTCTTAGCTCGCTTTCTGACTGGCAGAGCACGGTTTATCATGTTGATGTCGCATATATTTTTATACTATTATGTGTTTTACAATACCTTACGTGTTTATATTTTTATGACCTCTCAATATGCGATACCTGTTGACCCTTGTTCTTTACATGGAGGATTATTTATAAATTTTCAAATGTACGTCCTTTGATTGTTCTGCTGTTACGGTGAGTGGGAAGGTGGGCCCGTAAACCGGTTAACCGCACCATTTGTTTGGCTTTTGTCAAATTGGATGGCCGTCCTGAGTCGGTATCGTGATTGCACTACGGTCAAATATTTTTGTAATGTGTTATATGTTCAGGTATATTATTTATATTCATGTATTGTATAGCTCCATGGTGACTTCTGCCACATGGCTGAGCCAGTGGCTCCTCTTTTTTTCTTTACTGTACATGATATATATTTAGGGCATAACGTACTTTGCTTGATTGTTTCCGACAGTTATACTGTTGGAAACCATCTTTTTCCTGGCTTCGCAAGGTTTGCCAGAAGTCTTTTCCAGCGGTATTAACCCGGTATACTTGTCGGAAACAGGAAACAATCAAACACCGTACTTTTATCCTTATTGTAATTTACTGTAACACAAACGTCGTTTTTTCTCTTTGAAATTGCAACCAAATTCCGTGTTGCTAAGTTGACGGATACCGCCCTGTTAAATCTCTTTATAGAAACAAATTGATACATATTGCATTGACATAAGAATTTTCTTCATTTGCATATTTACAAAATTTTATTATTGAATTATTAGTCACAATTTGATTCATACATGAGTGACTTGACATTGCATCGTAAACAGCTAAACTGGCAATTTTGCTGTGGTTAGGCGAGATGAAATAGCATACTGGAAATCATGTTGTATGGTATTACGTCATGTGCGTTATCAGTTTTGTTGATTCAACTTGATGGTAATAAATGTGCACGTGAATGGGAGAATAAGAGACTGGAAATCATTCTTGATACGAGACTTCTGATGGACGTTGAGAGCACTGAACGAAGTTATTATAGACGGTAGTTTAGATAGTTGGAGTCAAGGGCAATGTGGACATAGTATATGTACAATGTAGTAATACATTTGAGGGCGGTATATCGTGGTTTTATATCTCTAAACGCTAACGTGTGGAACTATCACAATTGTCAAAACAAAACAAGTGAATTAAAATGTAATATTGCCCTCTTGGTAACCTGCTATCACTTCGAGTTTCTAGGGGTCCATGAATTATCTACGTGTATAAATGTAACCAGACACCAGTAACTTTTATATTTTACATATAAATCAAAATTTACACATTATTCTAATAATCAATCGCACACAGTTTAACTATAAAACAAGAGAACCAATAGCAGCAATAATGTTTAGAAAGCAACACTTTATTTTTGTATTGAATACATGTTTTATACCTACCGCAGACATAGTCATCTACAGCATCATTATAACAGTTCTTTACACGATAATTCTCTGATCCATTTTTTTGACGAAAGACGATTAAACAGTTTCGCTGAGGATCGCTTTCTTGCATCACTGGGAGTAATACTATAAGTAGAAAGGAGATAAAAATTTGATTTATCATCTCATTCAATAACAGTCCAAAGTTGCATTTGCAATACGAATATTTTTATAAAATCTTTTTGTTTACTTTTTTGCAAATGGGTATAGGTGTTTTCCTCATATGGTTTATTCATGTCGCTTTTCTTTTCTCTAAGCTTTTTGTCTAAATCTTTCAACAGAGATATGACCCTCAACCTTGTCCCCATGACTTTTACAACTTGAATCTTTTGTTTTAATATGAATTATTTGGTGCTAACCCACAGCATGTCAGAAATGTCCAATATCAAAATAGAAAAAAATATACTAAATCTAGGGAAGTTCAGAATGGAACCAAAACAAAAACACTACCTTAGACACAATTGTAGATTACTAGGATACGATGCATTCTGGTCGAGGAGTAATGCAGCCAGTCTAACGAAGGATTACAAAGAATCGTTTCCTTCGGGATATAAGTCACCCACAGCACTTGACGTAACTGGTTGAAAACAGCAACATAAAAACACACACACCCAACTTAAAGTCAACAATTCTTTTTCCGATTTGAACTGAAAGACCACCATTTTACATCCTTGTAGGACGCACAGACGCCATTAGTTTTTCTAATCCACGCATCCTTCCAAAGAAGATACTTTTCAGAAGTGCCCTAATTGTGTCTATAGAAATAATTAATAATTAATGAAATATTACTACCAAGTATATCAAGTGTATTCAAAATCTGTCTGGTAGTTAAGGAAAAATCTAAAATGGGACAAGTTTACCACGGACTGATAAACAAGCGACGGACAAAGCGCTATGACAATAATTCTTTTAAAACTTTGGCTCAAGTGAGCTAATAGCAACAAAGAAATACACCTATCACTAGGACGTCATCTAGAACAATCAACGGATGATGATAACTTATTTATCCCGTCTTACGTTCCCAAATGATTTGACTACAATGAACTTGAAAAAATATTCATATAAATATTCTAACATATATACGTTTATCAAATTAGTGCACACTATGCGCAATGCAATAATTAATGCTTTTTCTGTGATGCTTAAGTCCGAAAATATTGAAAACAAGGAAAATATATTTGAAAAGCAAACTAATAACCAAATTACCATAAATGGTAGCACCTATCTATGGACAGGGCTATGCACAAGGGAGATACTTAACAATATACAATATTTGTCAAAAAAACTTAGAGGTAAAAAGCGAAGAAGAACCGAAGAGTAAACCATATCTCATAGTCCATGGAATAAAGGGGACAATACCGTGTTTAGTCTCATATTCAGACAAATGCGAACCACAATAAAATAGAGGTGAAAGCAGGTGCCCGGGAGGAGTAAGCGTCCCCTGGTTGCATACAATACCCGTCGCAAAGTCCTGTAACAACGTTGAGGAGGTAAATACATAAATATACACGCATGAACAAACAAGGTAAAAAAAGAACACGAAGTCAAATTTCCCATTCAAGGCACGAAATACTGCCTGTCTGACATTCTGGTATCGGAAACACAGGTGAATAAATGCCTGCATATACATGTATATATGTATTATGTCAAATCAAGTAAAGTCAAAAAGTTAAGATGGTTATGTTGTATGGTCAGGTCCCAAAATATCGGTTAACATTCTAGAAAGAGGTACATCATATTTTCGTACAAGATCCCCATAGCGACCGTAGAACATCCTCAGTGACGATTTCAGACGTTCTTTAACATATCCCTGCATGAGCAACTTAGTGGCCAGTCGTCTGGCCCTTGGAATAAAACCGTTGTATAAGATTTTAAATGTGTGTCCTTTGATTGTGCTGCTTTTGCGATGAGTGGGAAGGTGGGTGCCCGTAAACCGGTTAACTACACCAATTGAATGACGTTTGTTACTTCAATTGACTGTCCCATGTCGGTATCGTAACCGCAACACAATCGAATATTTTTGTAACGTCTTTTTTCCATGTATATTTTACTATTATCATGAAATGTAAAGATGATGGATAAATCCAAACCATAAGTCTAAAAATCATGAAACCAGAGGACATACAAAATCAGTGAAAATGAAAAACAAGTGGAAAATAACAAAATATGTCTACTTGAAGAGCATATGTGAACCCCTGTGATGGAGTGAGATCAGGTGCCCGGGAGAGTGAGCATCTCCTGCTTGCTAGCAACACCCGTCACATATACCCAGTAGAAAGAGTAAAATCGTGTAAATTCCATATGTATTTATATATGGAGAAGTCAACTAGGTAACCTTCTAGTATAGAAGGTGTCAAATCTAAGTAAAATGATCGGAATCGGTCCAGAATATCATTTAAATGTCTGGATAACGAGATACCATATGAAGTAATAAGAATCTCGTAACAACCGTAGAACTTCCTCAGTGACGTTGCTAGTCTAGCACATATATAACCCTGGTTGAGCAGCTTAACTGAAAGTCGCCTAGCCCTCAGAACAAAGTCATTGTAATTTGAACATGCTCTGGAATAACGTATTAACTGAGATATGAATACACCGTATGTGGGCGATGATGGAATGTTGCTACTTATGAAAGGAAAGTTTGTGATAGCGAAATTGAAATCATCACGTTTGTCATAGAGTGACCAAGTTAATTGACCATTAATGTCGAAAGACAACATAATATCTAAATACGAAGTAGAATTACTACTTTCTGTGGTTTCTTTGACCTCCAGTTCACTAGGATAGATGATGCTAAGGTAATCCACGAATGAAGGATTATTAATTGAAAGCAAGTCATCTATATATCTGTAAGTAAAATTGAAGCCAAGAGCCAATTGTTTCTTTCCTTGCGAAAGCAAAGACTGAATGAATTCAGCTTCGTATCAGTAAAGGAATATATCAGTCAGAAGCGGAGCACAATTAGTGCCCATTGGAATGCCGATAATGTGTTGAAAAACCTTTCCTCCAAACACCACAAAATGTTATCGATAAGAAAGTTCAACATTTGGATGACAGCTGTTTCAATGTATTTATCTTTGGAATCCGAATTTTCCCTAACAAAGTAAGTTTTATCATGGCCTATAACTATATATTTGGATTTGCGGCTTCCGTTTTTACTAGTAAATGCATTTTGATTAATTTCTGCTAATCTCTCTTTTAATTTCTGATGAGGGATCGTTGTGTAAAGAGTCGAAAAGTCAAAAGACTTGATGGAGTGAATTTTAGTAAAACTTTTTGATTTTAGATGTTCTAACAACTCTTTTGATTTTTTAAGGATCCATATTTGATTAATTCCACTTCTGGAATATACTGTTTCGCAATATCTATGAGGGCCAGATTTAATTTCTGATAATATTTTTGTGAGTAGCATCGATACAGATTTTGTGGAACACTTCGAGGAACCAGCGATAGAGCGTTGTTTGTAAGGATTTTTGAAATGCAGTACAAATATGGAAGTTCTAAATTTAATTTATTTGTGTCAATATCAAACGTATTGAGGACATGTTTTAAGAGCATGGCACTGGTGATTTTTGTCAGATATCTTCGGTTTTCTCTTTTAAAATCGAGCAATATATGTGTTGTTGTCACATATTGGTGGCAAGTCAATGTTTTATGATATATATTACTGTTTTATGGATACAATTCAAAATCCTACTGAATCAGATATTTGATATTAAATACCTTTTGAGTATACTGCAATAGAATAGTTGTTGGAGCCAATATAGCTGCCATCAAAGTCCTCTATATGTGGGCCATCATTTTTCCTGTTGATTTTTTCCTTGACTTTCTCTTTAAAACATATGCAGGAAGATCCCTTTAATCCAAGAATAGTGTAATAATAATAGTATTATCTTTTAAAATGCTGAAACTTTTAAAATGTTTATATGTACTATATGATTTATTGTATAGCTCCATGGTGACTTCTGCCACATAAGTGAGACAGTAACTCCTTTTTTTTCTTTTATATATACTTCATGACAACCAGGGGACACTTACTCACTTCACTTTAGTTGGGGTTCGCATTTGTCTGAATATGACATTGTATATTATATTTTTCATTTATTCCATTGATTTCGAGATGTGGTATACCATTCAGTACTTCTTTGAAGTAAGTAAAGCGTAGTATTTACTCAACTAATTCTACTGTTATCACACAAATCTTGTTCGCCAATGGTAGAAACCATTTTCCAGTATAATGATATCTGATGTAATTTTAGTTCTTATTAAAATGTTTGTATATTTACTTATTGCTACTACAGTTAGTACTAAGCTAACTAGGGTTTCGTTTAACAAGCTTGTTTAATCCTATAATATCACGGCAAATACTACAGATAGGCATTGGTCAATTTTTATCTCTGATCTCATCTTAGCTTCTTTCCTACGTTCGTGATTATCTCTTTTTTCAGTTTATATTAAACTTTAATACTTTGATTTTACGAAAGTAAATCACTTAATTCATATCTCCATGGCGTTTCTAAAACGCGGATCACGAGATCAGGGTGAGTTAAGATATTTTTTTCAATCTTGCCTTGCCCACTGAGGATACCTTATATACGGCAAAATGGTGAACAAAGTAATGTTTTAAATTCCAATAAGAAACTATCTGACAATTTAACATTTGAAATAAAGATTTCAAGACGTTTAGTAATCAATCTTTTAGATGAAAACAAATTTTACCTGAATACCAATTTCTTCAATTTCACTGTCGTTGCATATTTGATAACAATTATACACTCTTGCTGTTTGTATGTGCTGGGAATTGATCTGTATATCTGTCTTTGGTTCATCATAAAATCCTGTATATCATAAAAGTAAAGCATAAGAAGTGCCACCAAACTGACGATACAGCGTATTATTACCAACTGTTAGGTATATGTCCCTTGTCAAGCACTCAAATCGATCGTTTGCCCAAGTAATGATAAACATTCTTCATCAACAGGTCTGTGCAATAATCCTAAATTAACAATGATAATCATTTAGCTGGGAAATGCAATGTATGAAATGTACTGGAATACGGAACTACATGTAAACAGGTATTGAACACATCAGATGTTAGGTTTGACATTGAATAAACATTAAGTTCTATTGTAAACAGTTTACATGCATTTATCCCTTTTCTCACTGAATTTCCTTTTTGCACTGCACAGAAATTTTGACGTATACAACGAAACAACAAAAACCTTTTCTGGATCTTGTAGTTTTACGATAGAAAATATACTAATTGAATTAAAATTGTTTCTGTACTTGACCGTCCTTAATCAGCATTGCAATGGAATATTTTGTGATATCTTTTCATGTACTGATTCTTCTTTGCTCTTCATGTCAGTGGAGACTTTAGCCATACAGTTTAGTCGAAAAACCCTCAACCCCACCCCCTTTTTTATAAGTGCATATTGTCTACAACTTTTCTTATTTGAACAATTATTCTCATACCTTTAAAAACCATCCATGGCGTTCTTCTAGGATATACATCTCTATATGTCCCAGTCCATACCATTCTGTCAGCTTTACCACCTTTTACATCAATTTTTGGGATATCTAGATCTCTCAAATTTAACAAGTGTCCACCACACTGTCTGTGACATTGCACAGCTGCCTCATACCATGACTGATTTTGTATCAAAAGTACCGCGTCCCATTCCCCGGCCAGTGACCCTGAGGTAAACAGAATTCTATATACTATTTAGGATAGAAATAGAATTTACAAAGCAATGGCGACAATACTCTGAATGTTGTTTACGGATAGCACAAGCTAAATAGGACACCTGGTCTCATACAGTTATTATCAGGAGTGTATGCTTATCCACTATGGTTTGTTGATAATATAAATGTCAAAGAGACATATTCCCACTTACCGCCATATTGTTCAATGGTACTGTACATTGTATATCTGTTTTCATAGTAAATCTAATTTTTAGTTTTAGGCATTGTAATACCGCCACACTGGCATTTATCAGGTTACAATTTAAGAAGACGTTGTTGTGCAATATGGGAAATCTCTCCTGAGATATGTATTTATAGAATTAATGAGTGAACTTACCACATATCATTGCGAACAGGATGTAAAGAGTCTCCATCCCTTCGTTGTTAACAATGATTGTATGATGTATTTACGTGTTTTGTTGATAAGACGATAACACACGTTAAGGGCAAAGATAAGGGATATCAAATCTGTCGATGCATTGTTGATTTTTCCAACACCTAGGTGTAAAAAAATCTATTTAGACTTTATGTCAGCTGTATAACATATCGTGTATGATAACAGAAAACCGATAAAAAGGTATAATCTAGTTTGTAATGATGTTGCATTTTAGTGACTCATTTCTAATTCTTTAAATCATTGCACAAAACTATTGAGTAATTAAACAACTCAGTATTGCTTTCAAAATTATCAGTAATAGCTTTGTTTTCGAGCAAACACCTCGTGTGAGTGTTGTAATCTATCAACACATACTGGCTTACTCTTTGTCATGTCTGTTATGACATTTGTCTTACAGCTAAGTCAGATTACTCTTTTTAGAAGAAAAAAATAACTGTGTCACTAATGTTTTAACATGTAATTTGCATTACATTCCGGAATTGTAGAGACTGTAGAAATACAAGGACCTTCATCTGAAGAAATCATCGTGCTTTATGGTATTCAAACGTGTAATATGTTGATTAGTCAAGTCCAATATCACTCATTATATTTGTATCTCAAACCTACATCTATCTTGACGTTTCGCACAATGTTCGTTCGTTGGCGGCCGGTGTCGCCCCTCCTGGCCTCGAAAAATGGAGATAGACATCTTAATCACCAATAATAAGCCATCGTCGGCCTATCAAACACGCTCAAGACATTAGTTACTTGAATTATTTATTCACATAAATCACACTACATTTTCCTTAAGATTTGAATACAAGTCAAAGTGTAAGAAACGAAGAAGTACCGAAGAGTAAACCATATCTCACAGTCCATAGAATAAAGGGGACAATATCGTGTTTAGTGTCATATTCAGACAAATGCGAACCCCAATAAAATCGAGGTAAGAGAGGGTACCCTGGAGGAGTAAGCGTCCCCTGGTTGCATGCAACACCTGTCGCAAAAGTCCTGCAACAACCTTTCAAGTTGAGGAGGTAAATACATAAATATACACGCATGAACATACGAAGGAGACAGGAACACGATGTCAAATTTCCCATTCAGGGCAAGAAATGCTGCCTGCCTGCCTGCCTGCCAGGGAGGAGTAAGCGTCCACTGGCTGCATGCAGCATCCATTACAAGTCCTGCAACAACTTTTCAAGTCGAGGAAGTATATACATAAATATTCACATATGAACACATGAAGGAGACAGAAACACAAAAATTATCTTATCTTATTCACAGTATGAAATATTGTTTAACTGAAATTCCGGCGTCGGAAATGCACATGAACAAATGTCTGCATATTTACATATTATTTCAAAGTAAGTATAGTCAAAAAGTTAAGATGGTTATGTTGTATGGTCAGGTCCCAATCGGTTAACATTCTTGGAAGAGGAATCTGAAATTGCAATAGATCCCATAGAGTAAAATTTGTGAAATGAAGACGCCATATGCGGAAGTGGAAGGTATGTTGCTACTCAGAAAAGGGAATTTGGTAATAATGAAATTGAAATCGTCACGTTTGTCATAGAGAGAGGTTACTAATGAACCATCGTCACTTATTGATAGCAGTATATCGAGGTATGAAGCAGAAGATGCGATCTCTGTAGTATCATTTATCTCGAGGTCCTTTGGATATATAATGTTGAGATGATCCTCAAATACAGGGTTGGTAATCAATAAAACATCATCGATGTATCTGTATGTAAAGTTGAACCTAGATGCTTATTGCCTTTAGAGAGCAGAGATTGTATGAATTCTGCTTCGTAAGAGTACAAAAATATGTCGGCCAGAAGAGACGCGCAATTAGTACCCATAGGAATGTCAAGAAGTGCTCTAGAAGTTCCTTGGAATTCTTTAGTAACCACATCTGATTAATTCCGCTTCTCGAGTAAGCAGTAGAGCAGTAATTCTGAAGACCATATTTGATTTCTGTTAGAATTCTGGTGAGTAACATGGAAAGAGGCTTGGTGGAATACTTGGAAGATCCAGCTGTGAATCGATGCTTATATTAAGTTTTATGCATCTTTGGAATCCAAAGAAGGTGTGGTAGCTCGAGATCAGATTCATTTGTAGTAATACCGAATGAACTGAGAACTGACTTGTGATTATCCAATACCTCTGAAGTAGAGAAATTTGTAACTGTTTGATTACCAGGCGTTGAATGAAGACCAAGCTCTTCTAAAACACATTTAATATAATATGCCTTACATACGAATGTGTAATTGTTAGCTGCCTTGTCAGCAGGAACAATAATGAAATTTTCTTGAAGTCGAGAAAGTTCTCTAACGACACTGGAGTCACGAAATATAGAACAGCGTTTGTTCTTGAAAAATTGACGTAGTCTTCTAACTCTTTTCTTTAGTAGACTTCTGATAAACTTCAGCCTTTCATAAAGAGTGTCTAATTCAACGAATTCATTGAGAGATTGGTTGATTATTTCACGTATACATGTAGTTGGTGAGAAATACAACGTTCAGTAAATCAGACCTTACCCGTTCACTAACAGCATATGCCTCTGCAAGAGCACTTGTCCATGCCAAACTGTCATCCACATACATTATGATCTTGACATATTTTGTTCTCTGCAATACCTAATAATCAATCTAAAGACATTAGCATATGTGTGATCAGCATTACTTACCAATGAAAGGCAATATATTAAAACCAAACTATCTTGCCTGATCACTGAATGTCCAGGAAAACCCCAAATACTGCCTATGATTTGCATTAATCTTAGTATGACGATAACCAGACTTCATATCAAGTGAAAGTAACCAGTTCGCCTGTTTGAACATGTGACGAGCGATTGAGTCATACTCTCAACTAATCTTATAACTTGAATAAAAGATTTATGTGTCTATAAACTGTTAAATGCAACATTTAGCGGATTCACTACAAGGGGAAGCTTACATACTTCAGTGACACAAGCATTATCAAGTACCTTTTCTATTTCCTACTTACAAGTTAAAAATGTGTCTCTTTTAGAGGTATTGGATAACCAGATGTCAGTTCTCACTTGATTTGGCATTACTACAAATGTATCTGATTTCGAACTATCATACCGTTCTTGGATTCTAAATTTGCACAAACCTTCATATAAGAATCGAATTACAGCTGGATCTTTCAAGTTTTCCTCCAAGGTTACTGGCGACAACTCGAACTGAAATCAAACATGGTCTCTAACAACACTGCTTGAGTGCTTACTTGAGAAGCAGAATGATCAGACGGGGATCCTAAAGAATTCCAAGGAACTTCTAGCATTTTCATATAACAAATTGCACCCATATTTATCATCGCTTCTTGGTCAAATGATTCATTTAGTATCAGTTTAATTCTGCTTAATAAATCTAATCGTTTTAATGATTATAGATTTATATCTACACTTCCGCAGTAATTCGAGAATCTTGAACCCCACCCCTTTTTTGCTATCAGTACAAAGAAACCTACTAAAACCTGTTTTGAATTACAAAGCAGTCGCATCAATTTCAATACGCTTGACTTTATTCCATCGTCCTTTTTACGTTTTAATTATAAATAATATTTATCAGCCATGGGGGTCATATCATTACAAGTGAACAGCTACGTTCGCTTCTTAATGAAGGGCCAAACTACAGATTATCTTCCAGTATAGATTTTGCCAAATGCCGTCATATTGTTGAAGAAGCACTAAACACTTATTCTAAGCAATTTGTTCGATTTGTACTCAAATCACTCTGAAACTTCTTACTTCTTCTGCCTGTACTGATCTGTTCTGCTTTTAGATATCTTCAAAGAAAAATAATCATCATAAATAAGAAAGTGAAAACAGAAGACATCTGAAATAGCTGTAAACCACAAATCACCAAGGACCTGCATATAAAAAATGATAATAGTAGAATATACACGGAATGACATTACAAAAATATTCGAGTGTGCTTCGGTTACGATACCTACTTAGGACGGTCAACTGAAGTAACAAACCTCACTCAATTGGTGCGGTTAACCAGTTTACGGGCACCCACCTTCCTACTCACCGCAAAAGCAGCACAATCAAAGGACACTCATTAAAAATTATAAATAACCCACCATATAGAGAACAAGGATCAACAGGTTTCTCAAGAAAAGAGGTCATAAAATTTAATACACACAAAAACTTTATAGAATAATAAGTTGCTATCAAAAATATGTAAGGCGACATCAAAATAAGTAAACCGTGCTCTGCCCGTCTGTAACGATCAATAGGAGTCCCGACTAACAGTCAGAGGGGACGACGATCAGGACCTTGTCTCCACTGAAAAGGTTTGGACAAAACCCATCATAGAGTCTCCACCGCCTGTTAGTCAGCGTACAACTGAATTATGAATTGTTGCTATTTCTTTAATCCATTTGTTTATGATTTGCAAGTGTTGACACTACGTATGTGTGAGTCTGTGTATGTGTATGTATGTATATAATATAAATAGATTCATACCCATACATACCTAGCCAAAATGGATTTTCAATTTATGACTAACATAAAGTTAATCTCACAGATGTTGTGAGCAGTATGATAATCATATAGATATATTTAATTGTAATTCTATAGACTTATATCAGTAAAAATCAGTCTGTTGCTTCACAGAATAATACATAATGCAAACTCCAGTTTTCATTTAACAAAACAATTTTGTCTCTTATCAAATATGATAATTTAGTTTTATATAACTTCGTGAGATATGACAGACAAAGCTTTCTTATTCTTATTTTACAGGACCACACTTTTTTCTTAGTGCATTGCTTCTGTTTTGCTTAAGTAATTTTGTAATTGCAGATTTTGTTTCCTACATATTCTAAAATATAAACATCTATTTGATATTTTTCTATAAATTAATTATAGGTATATGCTTGTACCTCCTTTTATAATATCATTAATATAAAAAATTCCCTTCAGGTACCAGGAAACCAGTGATTATAAAACATTGTGTTCTGTTTATCATGATGTCTGGATTGTAGTACACCCTTATTTCAGAAATACTCAAATTTTTATCAGTTTTTGTATTTTTAACAAGTTCAGCCAACAAAAGCAACCTTCCAAAATTTGAATCAATTTCTTTAGAACATTTTCCACATAACTTATACCACGATGAAGTAAGAACGTTTTAATCATATTTTGGAAAATAAATTTTGCCACACCCCCTATTTATTTTATTTACCCAAATTGTTTTAGATCTTCCATATATATGCTCTTAAATCAATCGTTTTCTTTCTCCCTTTACGAAATTTAAAATATTAATTTCTCTTTTATTTTATCAGTTTTTAAAACTCTATATAAATTCATATATTATTGCTTTGATTTCCTTGAAAATTTACTCACAACAATTTGGTAAAAGAAATGAATAAGTGATTAAACTGATTTTATCACTGTAATACGAATATGAACCCATCAAAAGTCTCTATAAAAATAGTTGATCATTCATTGTAAGCTGAATAGAGGCTAATTGCAAATGTCTAAAATTTCAAATTTCTTTTATAAACTAGTAATGCATATTGTCTTCTGATCTCAGCAACATGTTTCTTTATTGTATCTTCTAAAGATAAATCATACAGTAGTGAGTTATTGAATTTTATAGACCTTTACGCTTTTTAAAAAACTGGGCTCTATTTTATAGTCATAAATACTTCTTTCACCGAGGAAATTTACTTTGTGAAAAGTTATCATCACCAGGATGTGAAATCAAATGTATTTTCTCAACATGCCACGAAGTTTCCTTACGTTAGTTTTTTTCGTATCATTACATTTAATACTGAATATTTCCACGGCTTAGTCAGCAACTTTTCTTTTTTTCCTTGTGACACAAATATCTTTTGTACAGTTATCGGATACCATTGCCCGATATGTTGACTTCCTTATTCGGTTGAAGATATTGTTTATAGTTTAGGTTGCAGTAGATTTCTGTTGCAATAATAATACTAATCATGACGTTTTACCAAATGTGAATATGGTATTATACCATTACTGAACGTAACTTTGAGTTAATACCAACTCGACATATATTTTGATGTCATGGTGGTGTGATCGGTCGACAAGGGATGCTTACTCCTCCATGGCACCTGATTAGGAGCTTCATTAAGTGCTACTTTGAGTGAATCATGGGTGAATGCGAATAGTTAGTGTTGGAATGTGGTAGTCATGTAATTGAAGCAGATATTTTAGTTGACATGTACATGTATTGTTTTATTTTAAATATAATGGTTAATTATGTTAATTTAGCCATGTTACATTGTGTTATCATTGCTGGGGACAGCAATGTAAAAAGGGGGGAGATGTGTAAGAGAGCGATTTTTACAGATACAATAAAAATATTTTTGATATAAAAATATTTCACTCGCCGTCGTCTGGGTTCGATCCGTTGTTCTTGGGATTTGAGGTGGGTAGTCTTATCCATTGGACTACCGCTCTTTGATGTGATTACTTACTTGTAATTTACCTTTAAAGTCATATTGTGATTGTAACTTTATAGTAGTTTAATTAATAGTTATTAATTCATATGTTTATCATATATAATACTGTACTTATTAGATTATATTTTGGATGTAATAAGAATAATAATTCATATAAGTTTTGATATAGAAGATCTTGTAATTTCATTGGTCAGTTACACATAAACAAAGAGAACAAAGAAAGGCCATTTTCATGGAGAGATCGGGAAGGATTGTTTCCTGGAAACGTTTCAATTATTTACCTGCTACTTGCAGTTATATTGTAAATGCGTACGGGAGCATTTGCAAGTGATATTCATGGTGTGCTTGCATGATTTGAATGGTGTATATAAACTATATTTCCCATGATTTCATGTATCCATGTAGTCCTCCGATACCGAGCTGTATTTTGCCCATTATGTACATATCACATATATATAGTATGAAAGACATGTCCTTTCTTTTACATATCATCCGTCCTTTATATTACGTGTACAGTATAGTCTGTTGAATGTCCACTCGAGTGAAGAGTAGTATTTCGTTCGTACTAGTCAGATTATAATGACATGTTGTTTGTGCTATCATATTGATAGTTCTAAGTCTGTCGTTTGTCCTTACCATGTACGTCCGTCCATGTTTATAGTTGTATTACGATCTGTCCTATTATATATATATGTACATTGCCTGTTTGTATATTTTATAAATGCAATGATCTACATAAGATATTTACTATTCATTTGCATCACTTTGTAGTTTGATATGATATGATATCGGAGTTCATGAGATTTACAGAAGCTGTTACGTCACATTGTTTCCTTACTTAGGGTATGTGTTTGTAATAGATTTCTATTATTAATAATGTGTAAGTTTATTTATTTGATAACAGTTATGATGAAAGTAAATATTTTGATTTCATAAATAACTAGATTTAATATTTTCAACCATGACATAGTAATTCATTGAAATTGATTGGCATTTCAGATATTTAAATTGCATCATTGTAATATTGGTTTATATGTAATTTCAGATCATTGTCAATATATTCTGTGACACAATAAAGGATGATAAACTTTCTCGGTGTTACATTTGGCGTCGCCGGTAGGATGACAGCATGATGCAAATGAGGAGCTAGCTCAACCAGTGATATATATTGACAATATGCAGTGTGGATTTAACAGTGCCAGTATCCTATCCTTCCTTGATGACGGACTGATATGTTTAGTACACAGTGCTTCATTTTCATATAAACATTAACTATGTACATTATTGTATATTGAACATTTGAACAGTGTCATCATTTTTGAAATGAAATTAACATTGAAGATTGATGAAAACATACAGAAACATACAGAACAGTTTTGCTAAGTGACTATGATCTTTGCAGTTTATTGGTGTTAATACATTATGAAGATGATGTGTTAATTGTGTAGAGGAGTAGTTGGCTATGAATTGACTGAGGTGATTTAATGACAATTACATACATATTTGATTGTACGTTTCTGAAATTTTTCTGAACAGACATTTTGCTAGTTGAATATTAGCTTTGATAGTATTGACTTGTATTGCATAGCATAAAACAATTTTGTATAAATATATAATTGTTAATTTTGTATATATATATATATAATTGTTAATTTTGTATATATATATATATATATATATATAATATATATATATATATATATATATATATATATATATATATATATATATATATATATATATATATATATATATATATATATATATATATATATATATATATATATATATATATATATATATATATATAAAACAGTAACAATGACGGAGTTGAAAGAGGAGTTAGAGAAACTTAAGAAGGAGTTACAGGAAATGAAGACAGGATCAAAGGCAGAACATGGGCCATCAGTAGTGTATATGAAAAGTGATAGGAAATTTCCGAAATTTGGTGGTAGACCTGTTAAGGACACAGACCCTGATGTAGATGAATGGATTATGGACATGCGTGAGCATATTCGATCTAGTAAATCAAAGGACAATCATGCTGATTTTGTGATGGATCATCTGATTGGCAGTGCAAAAAGTGAAGTCAGGTTGCGACCTATTAAGAATAGAGAGTCTGGAGAGCAAATATTAGATATTTTGGATAAAGTGTTTGTGACAAAGGACACTGTTACACAATTACAACAGAAGTTTTATCAGAGGGATCAGTTTGAGGGTGAGACTTTAGATGGTTATTCACTTGCGTTGATGCAACTTTCCGAAAGGGTGAACAGAAAAGCAGGGAAAGAAATACCGGTGAAGGATCATACGTTGATAGAGAGATTCATTGATGGATTGAAGGATCAACATTTACGACAGGAATTGAGAATGTTTGCTATGGATAAAGGAAAGATGACATTTTAAGAGTTTCGGTTTCAGATGTTGCGATGGATTGAAGACAATCCGACAGTACAGAAAAGTGTACATAAGACAAGTGCCTTAAGTGACAATTCAGAACTTCTCGCATTGATTAAGACACAACAGGAAATGTTAAAGAAACAACAAGAACAGATAGACACTTTGACTAATATTGCATCAGGTAAAGGACAAGAGTCATACCAACATAACTTCCGATCAAAACATACAAGTAGATTTCGGAGGAATCGTGGACGAGGTAGAGGGCAATCGAGTAGTATTCGCGGAGATATCGAGTGTTATAATTGTGGCGGAAGAGGACATATGGCTAGAGACTGTCCATCTGAAAAGAAAAGTGATCAGCACGGTCAAAGAAAGTCGGCTTCGGAACAGGTACAACAAGCCCCAAAAGTGAGTCCCCCTCAGTGACGAGTCGAGCTGTGGAGGGAAAAATTCATGACTCACATTTTGATTTACACAGCAAGATTCAGCATGCCTCTCACAAGTGTCCGGAAACTACTGTCGAAATTAATGGAACAGCAGTGAAGTGTTTATTAGATACTGGTGCACAAGTTTTTACAGTTTCTGAAGTGTTTTATAAGAAACATTTGTCAACATTAACTTTGAGTGACACTACAAAAATTTTAAAGCAGTCAGCCGCAAACAAACTTTAAATTCCATATCTGGGTTATATTGAAGTTGATTTGAAGATAAAGGATTGCGTATTTACTCATGTTGGAATGCTCATAGAGAGAGTGACTAATGATGGAGATCCCATTCAAGTTGTGCTTGGTTGTAATGTCTTACAGAGTGTGAGAACATTTGTGAAGGAGGAGGAATCATCGTCCATTGTCACGGATTCTTCATGGGATAACGTAATTTCCGTGTTAGACCTTGCGAATAATTCCAAACGTACGGGATTCGTTAAAGTCGCTGGAAGAACACCGATAAAGATTCCGGCCAATTCGATGAAAGTGGTGTTAGGTTTAACTCGCCAGAATAAGAAAAATGAGACTTATACAGCTTCAATTCATGCTATTTTGTGCGAAAATGATCTCTGCCGAAAAATATACTGATTGTGGACACCTTGGCCCAAGTGGAAAATGGGAAAATTCCCGTGAAAGTGGTGAATATAGGACCGGAGGATGTGTGGTTAACTCCAAAGAGCAGGATAGGAGTTGCACAGGAGGCGGATGTTATTAAGTCTTGGACAGATGAATACACTGTGGATATCTGTGAAACTGAACTTAAAATACAGCGTGTAAATGTGTTACAAGATCAGATAAAAGACGTACTTAAGGATCCGAGTCAAAAGCTGGACATTTTAAAACTGGACATAGGTGATGTAGATTTTACACCAGATCAGCGGAAGAAACTGGATGATTTATTCCAAAAACACAGAGCTGCATTCACTTTGACAGATGATGAGGTGGGATATGCATCCACCATTACACACACCATCAACCTGACTGACGATGTTCCAATAAAAGTGCCTCATAGGAGAATACCGCCGAATCAGATAGAGGAAGTGAAGAAACATATACAAAAGTTGCTAAATCAAGGAATTATAAGAAAAAGTAGTAGCCCGTATGCTTCCGCAGTCGTCATAGTGAGAAAGAAGGACGGTAGTATTCGGTTATGCGTAGATTATAGAGCATTGAACTCACGTACCATCAAAGATGCATACCCGTTACCAAGAATCGAGGAAACGTTGGATCTATTGAATGGCGCAAAGTATTTTAGCTCGATAGATTTAGCTCAAGGGTACCATCAGGTTGCGATGGATGAGAGGGATATCCACAAGACGGCTTTTCGTGTTGGTTCTGGTGGACTGTATGAGTATTTGCGAATGCCTTTCGGATTGTGTAACAGTCCCGCAACATTTCAGCGGCTAATGGAAGTGTCTTTTGAGTGAAGAAAAGTTTGAAATTTTAGTGTTGTATTTAGATGATATATTAGTGTTTTCAAAGACCATAGAGGAACATCTTCAAAGATTAGACACTGTATTTACAAAGTTGACGACACATGGATTGAAGATAAAACCTTCAAAATGTCACTTCTTCCGACGAGAGGTAAAATATTTAGGACATGTAGTTTCACAAAAGGGTGTGTCTACAGATCCGGATAAGACAGAGGCTATAAGATCTTGGCCTAAGCCGACCACTGAGAAACAACTCCGTTCCTTTCTTGGCATAGCCGGATATTACAGGAGATTCGTAAAAGGATTTGCTAAGATAGCAGCGCCTCTTCATTCTATTCTTTCAAAACCGAAGAAGAACACAAAAGTGAAAGCAGAACAGTTTTCTAATCTTTGGAATGAGGATTGTGATAGAGCGTTTGAGCAGTTAAAAGAAAAGTTGACATCTACACCAGTTCTTGGATATCCCGATTTTTCAGATGAATTTATATTAGAGACAGATAGTGACATTTCCGATGAAATAGATCTACCACGAAGGTCGAAGCGTTCTACAGCTGGCAAGCATCCAAATCCTCATAATCTACCACGAAGTGTTCTTGCTACCAACACACAAATGACTGCCACACTACAGACTGTGAATTTTAAAGAACTGAGTGACGCAATTGCCAACTTAGGAGAAAAGTTAGGAGCTTCATTAAGTGCTACTTTGAGTGAATCATGGGTGAATGCGAATAGTTAGTGTTGGAATGTGGTAGTCATGTAATTGAAGCAGATATTTTAGTTGACATGTACATGTATTGTTTTATTTTAAATATAATGGTTAGTTATGTTAATTTAGCCATGTTACATTGTGTTATCATTGCTGGGGACAGCAATGTAAAAAGGGGGAGATGTGTAAGAGAGCGATTTTTACAGATACAATAAAAATATTTTTGATATAAAAATATTTCACTCGCCGCCGTCTGGGTTCGATCCGTTGTTCTTGGGATTTGAGGTGGGTAGTCTTATCCATTGGACTACCGCTCTTTGATGGGAGTACTTACTTGTAATTTACCTTTAAAGTCATATTGTGATTGTAACTTTATAGTAGTTTAATTAATAGTTATTAATTCATATGTTTATCATATATAATACTGTACTTATTAGATTATATTTTGGATGTAATAAGAATAATAATTCATATAAGTTTTGATATAGAAGATCTTGTAATTTCATTGGTTAGTTACACATAAACAAAGAGAACAAAGAAAGGCCATTTTCATGGAGAGATCGGGAAGGATTGTTTCCTGGAAACGTTTCAATTATTTACCTGCTACTTGCAGTTATATTGTAAATGCGTACGGGAGCATTTGTAAGTGATATTCATGGTGTGGTTGCATGATTTGAATGGTGTATATAAACTATATTTCCCATGATTTCATGTATCCATGTAGTCCTCCGATACCGAGCTGTATTTTGCCCATTATGTACATATCACATATATATAGTATGAAAGACATGTCCTTTCTTTTACATATCATCCGTCCTTTATATTATGTGTACAGTATAGTCTGTTGAATGTCCACTCGAGTGAAGAGTAGTATTTCGTTCGTACTAGTCAGATTATAATGACATGTTGTTTGTGCTATCATATTGATAGTTGTAAGTCTGTCGTTTGTCCTTACCATGTACGTCCGTCCATGTTTATAGTTGTATTACGATCTGTCCTATTATATATATATGTACATTGCCTGTTTGTATATTTTATAAATGCAATGATCTACATAAGATATTTACTATTCATTTGCATCACTTTGTAGTTTGATATGATATGATATCGGAGTTCATGAGATTTACAGAAGCTGTTACGTCACATTGTTTCCTTACTTAGGGTATGTGTTTGTAATAGATTTCTATTATTAATAATGTGTAAATTTATTTATTTGATAACAGTTATGATGAAAGTAAATATTTAGATTTCATAAATAACTATATTTAATATTTTCAACCATGACATAGTAATTCATTGAAATTGATTGGCATTTCAGATATTTAAATTGCATCATTGTAATATTGGTTTATATGTAATTTCAAATCATTGTCAATATATGCTGTGACACAATAGAGGATGATAAACTTTCTCGGTGTTACACACCTCTGGATTTTTCTTGGGATTCATGATTGTCTTTACTCACTACTTTCTCTTTTTACATCAATACTGCGATGGAACATCACTCAGTACTTTATTGATGTACATACTACTAGATAGATTTTCATTAAGAAAAATCGGGTGTGGCTTGATTTATGGGATTTTTATGCAAATCATACATTACAAAAAGATATATCTTTAGCCTCAATAGTCACTTCTATCCGCAACACATTTCCATTGTTATCATTAAAAATATTAACCAACTTAGTCAAAATTGTTTTTGAGAAGAATACAGACCCCTCTTGAGCTTGAAGTGTGAGGTTTGAAAATGCATGTTAAATCCCCATTCATTCCTTATTTGATTTTCAGTACTTTCAGAAAAATAATTATTTTGTAGACAATAACTTACTCTTAGAATCAGCCAATCTTTTGGTAGAATGATACACACGTACAATTACATACGGAAACAGACGATTTGACAACACTGCGTCAGCTATATGGAATTCGTCTCCACTGTATCTCAGAAAATGTGACTCTATAGGAATTTTAAGAAAACATTAAGAACTTTTTCTTTTTAAGAAGGCTTACAACATGTAAATAATAATGAATTGAAATTTTATCACCAGACATTGCTATTTTAAAGATTGTATTTGCACATGTCATAAAACATGCTTGTAAAGTGCCTTGGCGCTTTATAGATGTATAACCATAATAAATAGTAATTTTACATTAAATTTCCTTAAAAACTGAAAAATGTCTTTTCTTTATTTTGAAGCAGCCCTGACAATTGACGGTAATTATGTCAACCATGTATAGCTAAGTGTTTAATACTACAACTATGTTCATTATGGTCGATGACCATGTGTACATGTCTTTGTTTATCATGAAAGATATTAGATAAATGGACTTAAGGGATATTGAAATGCACATAATGAAGTAAAAAGTGTCGGAAGCGGAAGAAAATGGGGATATCTGGAGAAATTTAGATAAACGCCACAGCGGCTTAAAGGATATATATGAAGTAACCCATAATTTTAGCACGTGAAACGATACTAGAAAAATAAATGTATGATAATATTTTTAAACCGATATCGAGAATAAGACAGGAATCGAAACCGTATATTGTACAATAACGAGGATCTTTACAGTCCAACCATTTTCTGGTAAAGGTATATTAAAACGTGGCGATTACAAATCTTCTTAACACAAAATTATATATATATATATATATATATATATATATATATATATATATATATATATATATATATATATATATATATATATATATATATATATATATATATTTCTTTCTTTTACATATGTCTCAGGTGATATAATCGTCCTATAATCGTCCATTTATATTGACTATGTAGATGGATACAAAAAATCACTTATTAGTGAAATTTTTCTGAAAGCTTTATATACATGTACTCGATATTCAACTGAGACATATGCCCTAATTTTCATACAAGTGTATACGAAAATTACAACACAGTACGTCCCAAAATATATAGTCATATATCAAGAAACATTTTTTATCATCATCAATCACACGCACATACTACTTTGAAGATTCAAAGGTATAAATTTAGAATAATTATTGGAGATTATTACATGACCTAATTCACCAGATTTTCCATAAATCAGAGTCTATCGTACCCAATATGTTTCCCACCGTACCATCTGGTGACCACTATTACCACATTCATTTTATTATTTTCGATGAGGTGTCGGAGTATTCTACCGCCAGCTACGTGTTTCCCATCGTCGTGATAATTCTCGCATATATTGCCATTTAATGGATCTCGGGGCGAGAAACCAAGACACGATGGTAAGGAGAAGTGGCGTCAGGGTGACTAGATATATTCTTGTATATATACTTCACGTCAATAATAAAATATGCACTTTCCTCTTTCGCAAAAAATACACTCTCAATAAGCTCTGATGACTTGAGGTTAACATTTTTCAAGACCAGTTAAATCCTTCTCATTTATCTATAATGTATCGTTATTCGATAAATGTATCGTTATTCGATAAGAGCGTCACTTCATTATCATATTTTGATCCGTTGGGCATAATGATGTGCCCTTTCTGTACCTTCAACGGGAGGGATATTTTGTCTACAGAACGAGTCGGATTTGTTATATAACCTCCTGCGTGCTTCGAATTTCTGTTGGGGATCCTGTGCTGTGACGTAAAAGGGAATGTTTTTGTGGCGTTCTTTCTTATCCTTTTGCGATTTTAAATGTTCATCAATTTTCTCACTATTTACTAATTTGCCGGTAATTAATATGGGTCGTTCACTGCGAAATGATGTTTAGCCATTACGATGTATTCACGCGGATTCCACACATACACCAAGGTGTTGTTTGTAGGCCTCTGTGACCGATTTCGCTAGATCTTCGTTGGAGGTATATGCAAGTTGTATATTATGATGTTATCTTTCATTGAACGTTCACGGAGAATGATTGTTTCTTTGTCCATAATGTACATATGTTTGTCCATTCTGATCAATACCGGCTTCAGAAGTTTCATCACGATCCGTTCAACAATATTAGGTTTGCTGAAGTATATTCTAAACGGCATTGGAACCATCTGAGTCGTTTACATCCTTTTCCTATTTCGCCTACAGCCTTTACAGTCTTGTCATAAACCTCCAGATGTTCATTTATGTTATCGCCTGGATCCCTTTGAGTAATTGTGTTTGGTTGGCGTCAGTGTTGGAAGTGACCGGTTTTGTTGAAATGTTCTCACCACGAATTTATGACGGTGACTGTTTCTCTTACAAATTCAACTTTTACTTACTGAACTTTCAGTTGATTTTTGCGACAGAACGCTTACTCCTCCCGGGCACATGGCCTGATTTAAAAGGGATTCGCATTTGTCTGACTATGGCATTGTACTTGATGTTATCCATGTATTCCATAGACCTGGAGCCATGGTTAGCCACTCGGTACTTTCAACATTAGTAGGATTGATCCTAACAGATTTATTATTATTCAAAACAACTGCTTGTAGTAAATGGAAAAAAGCAACATATATCCTGAGAAAATAACACTCAAAACATAATCATGTGCACATATTAATACCCATTGATTAATAAGTCTACTTACACGACTTTCATTAGAAACAATCAGATGTACAGATGATGGATAAATCCAAACCATAAGTCTAAAAATCATGAAACCAGAGGACATACAAAATCAGTGAAAATGAAAAACAAATGGAAAATAACAAAATATGTCTACTTGAAGAGCATATGTGAACCCCTGTGATGGAGTGAGATCAGATGCCAGGGGAGAGTGAGCATCTCCTGCTTTCTAGCAACACCCGCCACATATACCCAGTAGAAAGAGTCAAATCGTGTAAATTCCATATGTATTCATATATGGAGAAGTCAAAGTAGATAACCTTCTACTACAGAATGTGTCAAATCTGTGTAAAATGATCGGAATCGGTCTCAGTCCAGAATATCATTTAAAAATCTAGATAACGAATCATCATATGGAGTAATAAGAGTCTCGTAACGACCGTAGAACTTCCTCTGTGGCGTTGCTAGTGTAGCACATATATAACCCTGGTTGAGCAGCTTAAATGAAAGTCGGCTAGCCTTCAGAACAAAGTCATAGTAATTTGAACATGCTCTGGAATAACGTATTAACTGAGATATAAATACGCCGTATGCCGGCGATGATGGAATGTTGCTACTTATGAAAGGAAAGTTTGTGATAGCGAAATTGAAATCGTCACGTTTGTCAAAGAGTGATGTGTTCAATTGACCATTAATGTCGAAAGACAACATAATATCTTAATACGAAGTAGAATTACTACTTTCTGTGGTTTCTTTGACCTCCAGTTCACTGGGATAGATGATGCTAAGGTAATCCACGAATGAAGGATTATTAATTGAAAGCAAGTCATCTATATATCTGTAATTAAAATTGAAGCCAAGAGCCAATTGTTTTTTCCTTGCGAATGCCAGAAGCTGAGCACAGTTAGTGCCCATTGGAATGCCGACAATTTGTTGAAAAACCTTTCCTCCAAACACCACAAAAATATGATCGATAAAAAAAGTTCAACATCTGGATGACAGCTGTTTCAGTGTATTTATTTTTGGAATCAGAATTTTCCCTAACAAAGTAATGTAAAGATGATGGATAAATCCAAACCACAAGTCCAAAAATCATGAAACCATAGGACTTACAAAATCAGTGAAAATGAAAAACAAATGGAAAATAACAAAATATGTCTACTTGAAGAGCATATGTGAACCCCTGTGATGGAGTGAGATCAGGTGCCCGGGGAGAGTGAGCATCTCCTGCTTGCTAGCAACACCCGTCACATATACCCCGTAGAAAGAGTCAAATCGTGTGAATTCCATATGTATCTATATATGGAGAAGTCGAAGTAGGTAACCTTCTAGTATAGAAGGTGTCAAATCTGTGTAAAGTGATCGGAATCGGTCTCAGTCCAGAATATCATTTAAAAGTCTGGATAACGAGATATCATATGTAGTAATAAGAGTCTCGTAACGACCGTAGAACTTCCTCAGTGACGATGCTAGTCTAGCACATATATAACCCTGGTTGAGCAGCTTAACTGAAAGTCGCCTAGCCCTCAGAACAAAGTCATTGTAAGTTTTATTATGACCTATAACTATATATTTGAATTTGCGGCTTCCGTTTTACTCGTAAATGCATTTTGAATAATTTCTGCTAATCTGTCTTTTAATTTCTGATGAGGGATCGTTGTGTAATGAGTCGAAAAGTCAAAAGACTTGATGGAGTGAATTTTTGTAAAACTTTTTGATTTAAGATGTTCTAACAACTGTTGAATTTTTAAGGATCCACATTTGATTAATTCCACTTCTGGAATATACTATATCTATGAGGGCCAGATTTAATTTCTGATAATATTTCTGTGAATAACATCGACACAGATTTTGTGGCAAACTTCGAGGAACCAGTGAAAAAACGTTGTTTGTAAGGATTTTTTGTGCATTTTTGGAATTCAGTACAAATACGGAAATTCTAAATCTAATTTATTTGTGTCGATACCAAACGTATCGAGAACAGATTTATGATTGTCAAGTATTTCCGAAACCGAAACCGAAAAGTTAGTGAGAGTATAAGTAGGAATTCCTGGAGCTGAATTTAATCCAAATTCTTTCACTAGGCTGACAAAGTAATATTTCTTACAAGTAAATGTATAATTATTAGACGCTTTATCTGCTGGTGTAATGATATAATGTTCTTGGAGGAAGGTAAGTTCTCTGACAACATCAGGATCTTTAAAAATAGATTCGAATCTGGTGTTTACAGAGCCTTGTAATTATTTAATTTTTGATCTCAGCAATACTGCAATAGATTTTATCCATTCCGAAAGAGTGTCGACCTGTTCTTCCTCTCGTTTTGCCCATCGTGTGGCATATTCCTCGCAGCAGTTCAAAATATTCTCATCATTTTGGCTCCATGTGAATGATCTGGGTTCTCTTAATTTGGTGTTTTTAACAATATTGAGATCACCAGTAAGGACATAGCCACACGGAGAATATACAAAATCAGATGAGGAACATGCACACAGTTGAAATAAAATTGGTAAAAGAATTCGTACTTTTGTAATGTATAATTTCAGCAGCTTGACACTCTTTTCTCCATTTTTAGGATACTCCACAGGAGAAACAAATTGTTTCTTGGTAAGGTGGGAGCCCATCTGTTTGCTCTAGGTGCGCTCTTTCTTGGCGATTTTTTTCGCATCTCGCCTTGGCTTTATGGATATGTTTTCATCAACACTATCTGATGCTAGCTAATGAACTTCTTACTGTTTTACTATTTTCCAACCATGGTTTTACGAATCGGCTAACTAGAACAACTATTGTCCACACCATCCGTTAACATTAACATCAGTAAACCGTGCTCTGCCCGTCTGTAAGCGAGCTCAGATCCTTGATCAATAGGAGCCCCGACTAACAGTCAGAGTGGACGAGGATAAACAGTTCCCCCTTTACTAACCAACCGCAGGAATACCTTATCTGTATCCTGATTAAAATGACATACATAGTATCACACATTTCCACAATATATTATACACATTTCCAAGAAAGGTTTTGAAATCCCTATACAATATTCATCACAAAATACATGCATCACATATTTAATATTAAGTTGAAAAAAACCCATATCAAACATTAATGGAATGTACAAATTTAACTTTAAGTAATATAATTCATCATTTTTCATTTGAAATTCATATGTGTTTAATGATTCAATAAATATACATATCACGTCTTTTACATAACCGAATGTGTATAATTTGGAATATCTGTATTTGGTATTCATCCCAGTCTTTCTGAACATTAGCATCCTCCTACCCTGGCATGCTTAAAAGAAAATGAAGAATATTACCATTTCAAAGTTAGTAGTTACTCCTATTTGTATAGAATTAAAATCATGGAAGTGGCGAGCTGCATACATTGATATTTATGAACATAATAGCTTAGTGTAATCAGAGTTTGTTGCTGGATTCATATTATCAAAGTTCTGTCAAAGGTCTGGTTACGTTAAAAACAATAAGGCGGAGACATAAAATGAGCCTTTAAATGTACATTGCATATTTAATTACTTGGAAGAATGTTCTATATGGAGCATGTATACATGTTCTAGGTAACAAACCACATCACTGACACCCTAAAGCCAATGTAACATACATCAAAAAGAGCTTAATTAAGCAAAATACCTGATTACAATAGTAAAAAAATGAATTTTCAGTACGATCATTTAAAGGTCATAAACGTCAACAATTTACCTGACTTTCCAATCGTCCCAGCTCCATGGTATTGTGGAATTTGCGCTTGTCTGAGTATTATTCCGCTGAATATCCGGTGAAGACACTGTTACAGTTTCATTCAGAGAAATTAAAGAAGAAAGTAAATTCTAGATATACGGATTCTGTGAATAATACGGGTTTGCTATAGTTGATTATAGACATTTTAAACCATTGGTCACTGCAGAATACGTCTGAATTAGATAAGGAATAGAACAGGTTTTTTTTTTCTGAATATATAAATCAATAAAATAACACATTACACTTCCGAAAAAGATTTACGTATTTATTTATCACTTCGTCAGAACGAACTTCGTTCACATTTATAATTCTAGAAAATTCGATAAAGGATTCAATTGCAAATTCTAAGTTTTGTATTGTATTAATTTCTATGTTAAAATTAATTCAGTGAATACAAAACATTTGATTTTTTAAATGAAATGCAACAATAATCCATTACATATACGTACTAGGTTTCTCATTTTTCTTCAGTTTGGTCTGCTTCAAATCCAACACTTTAGCTGTGTTCCTATGGAATAAACAGAGAACAGAAATATATAACAGCTATTTTTTTTAAATGTCTGATCAGATTTACAGAAACTTTCCACATCTATACCAATTTCTCTTGAGCAATGTTATCAATTTTATATAATAAAATTAATGAATTCAATGAATTAGTTTATCTCGCTTTTAACAAACCCCAAGATGACTCTTTGTATCTTCACTATAATTGAATGTCTTAACATTGCAAGAAAGATGCAATAACAATAAGAATTGTGTGAATAAAACGTATTTATCGAACAATTAATTACAATACCTCTGCATTTTGTTTCTAGGGAAGCAACTTGTTTTTTTGAAAACATAACCATATCGGCAGAATCGATAAAGCAAGACAAAAACGACAGCCACCAGAGCCAGTGAAGCCATGAAAGCAGCAACTGCAATGGCTACGTTAACAGGATTGTCAAAGAATCCGTATGAATAGCCTGGTTGTACTGTGATCTTGACCAGCGTGTCCGAGTACCGATTACAGCCATCGCGGGCTTCAAGTGTGAAATTTAACGTCGTTTCATTCTGGAAAAAAATTATGAAATGGTGAAAATACCAAGATCTCATATCTTAGGATTTTAACAAACCAATTCACAAGTACTTGAAAACAAAACGGTCACACATTACTTTCTTAATATACTTTTCATAACACAGATATATAAATAAACCTTAACTACCTCAAACATTTTTATCCCTACAAAATATATAATATAAAAGAAACAAAGGCATCTGATCATAATAGTATGAAAAAGGCGTCTTGGAGATACGGATCAAACAATAATAAGCACATGTAACAAAAACAAGTGATTGAAATACAGTTGTAATACTGGTCAAGATCGGCCAATGGAAGTGACAATTTAGGTCATAGGTTTTGGCCGGTCTTTCTTATCGCCACATAAATATACAATAAATGAACCGATATTAAAAAATCTATAAATAACTCCACAGAATGAAAAAAGATCAATTAGCCACTCAAGTAGGCAGGTCATAAAATTAAATACTTTATACAATTAGAATTATGGAATAAACTTGAGATCAAAATGTATACTAACTGTGCTTTGTCTGTCAGAAAATTAGCGTCAGTCTCTGGCCATGGTATATGGAACTCGAAACTAACAGTAACTGTTACAGAAAACGAGTGATTGGCATATTTATTTTTGTTGGTTATATACCACGTGATGACAGACTGTGGACATTGTCATCTAATAGCTAATATGTATGTCAACAATTTTGATAAATATAGACAAGAAAGTTGTCTACTTATTTGATTTGTATGCGTAAAGACCTATATTTATGGAAGTATTGTCTTTTGTTCTAATCTGCTATAATACAGTAATTATTCTATACCAAAGGGGATTATAGGATATTCTGCACAGCATATTTTGTTCCTAATGGTGTAACAATTACACTACATCACCTTGATGCCAAAAGAATTTGAACCTGCTACCGGTAATATGAAATACAGAGTCATCGCTCCTGTTAGCTTACCAGAAATGACGTCAGATCCCTCGTGGTACGGACCAATCCCGTGCTATCTATAGAGAAGTAGTCGGTTGTAGTCGTGATAGTATAAGTAATGGCATTACAGGTTGGTCCGTAATCCTGATCCGTCGCCGTGACGTACAGCACAGATGACGATGTAACAAGGTTGTTATAGATCGTATTAGAATATAATGATTGGTCAAAAGTTGGTGTGTAATCTGACCTGTCTGTGATGGTGACGGAAAATGATGCTGTAGCTAAAAACATGATAAAATGAAAGGTATTAAAATATAACATTATGTACAGCAGAGTAATTAATACTAGGCTAACAAGTACCTCTCCAGGAGCTATATTCACTGAGGATAACATGAATTGGTATTCATGAAGGTACGATTTTTTACCTTCTATGTACATGATACGATGGATTTGCTGATATTTATTTTTCATTATATCATTTAAACTTACAAGATTGTCCTCTTATATCTGTGACCTTGATTATGAACATGAGGTCAGAGGGCATGAAGTTGGGCGCGTCGATGTCATAATTGGTAGCGTACTTTATTCTACCATTACTGCCATTGATAAAAAATCTTGTATGATCATCACCACCGGAACCAAAATCGTAACTAAAGACATCTCCATCAGGATCTGTGACGTAGTAACCTGGATCCGGAAAATCGTGTCCAACCTTTAAACAAAGAAAGAAAAAAGAGGAGTTACTGGCTCAGTTATGTGGCAGAGGTCACCATGGAGGTATACAATACATGAAACATAAAATGTATTATCCGCGCAGAATCTTTGAAAATATGCTTAAACTTTAAGGTTTAAACGAGGGTGTAATGAATGGGTAACAATAGGGCGTATGCTCATCCATTTGAATCGTTAACGACAACCCTAATTTCAATTCAATCTATTTCATAATAAATATTTTTTTCCAAAAAGACTTTTAATAAAAGGAAAATAATTAGCGAGCTATAACTAATGGACATTCATCAAGCATTAAAAGGTGGATGTTCATGGACCTGGAAACAAGCTACAATGAATGCAAAACACATAGTACTTGCCATGCTATAGACGTGACATGAAGCGAACTAACAACGGATTTCCACTCACCTGTCTTTGACTTAAATATTACAGTTATTAACAACTATATTCATACAAACATACATGTATATGACAAACGTGACCGACTGAAAAATTTCTGTTGTAAAGTTCCCATATTTAGATGTCCAGAGACTCACATCATATGGTATATATATATTAGTGAATTGGTTCGATTATCTAGAGCCTGCACTAGCGATTTGGATTTCCCAGCAAAAAATCACAAATCACTTTCAAACTTCTGACTAAGGGTTCCAAATGTCATAAAATTCAAAAATACTTCTTTTAGATTTTACAGATCTTATTCAGACATTTTACCTAAATTCGGAAATGTGACTTTTCAACAATACGTATCCAGCGAAATTTCTCTTCCCAATTTCTACGTATACGGTGATCTAGTGTACAAGCTAAGAGGGTTCAAAGGTTCCAATAATTTCATACCGCTAGGTTCTAAAATAATTAAAAGCTTTCGACACCGACAGCATGACCCCGAAATCGCAAAGACTACAGGTCTTGTACTGGGCCCTTTTAATTGAGCGTTGCACGCTTACTAACAGGACGATTGGGGACGGGTCTTGTCCAAACCGTTCCGGGGGAGACAACATCCAGTGCCTGTCAGTCGGGACTCCTATAGATCAAGGATCCGAACTCGCTGACAGAGAGGAAAAGCATGGTTAACTTATGTTGATATCGCCTTACATATTTTTGATATTTTTTAATATTATTACAAAGAACGTTTCGCGTGAAAAAAAAATATGACCTCTTGCCTTGAGAAACCTGTTCATCCTTGTTCTAGATATAGCGTACTATTTCTAATTTCTAATGTGTATCATTTGACGGTGCTACTTTATGTTGAGTGGGAAAGTAAGCGCCCGTAAACCAGTTAACCACACCATTTGACTGACATTTGTTAAAAGTTCGTAAAAAGTTCCCCGCGGGGGTTTGACTTCAGTGTTATAATACCCTTTTTCCTGATGGTATGTAGCAGTTACACTATCAACACAGTTTTGGTTCACATTCATGTATATATATACAGTGCTCTTTTTGTGTCGTCCAT